>CM035202.1:10714912-10721804 GCA_020233015.1 Callinectes sapidus | reverse complement strand
TGTGTCTCAGAGGAGCAGCGGGAGGGATGGAGGAGGCGGATTCCATTTGTCTGCGTCATGAGGAAGGGATGGGGGAGGGAAGGAAAGGGGGAAGAGGAAAAAAGGAAGAGGAGTGGGAAGGATAGACAGGAAGGAGCTGGTGAGGCTTTGGCAGTGAACGTCTCCCCCGACGTGGTTTTTATGAATGTGACAGTGTCGCGCTCGGCTACCTCACTGATGGATCACGCACAAACGCACGCACGCATGTATACACACACACACACACACACACACACACACATACCCACGCACAGATGCACGCGCGCACACACACACACACACACACACACACACACACACACACACACACACACACACACACACACACACATTCTTTTTCTCCGTGATGTTATTTTAAGAGTCTAGTTTGAAAATAATATTACATTCGTCATACGTAGAAAGTATGGGCAATCTGTAAAGCCTCTACTGGAAGGAGCTAATAAGTTGGGTTAAGTCTCGCTTGACTGGAGAAAGGAGGGCATTAGATCGTATAAAGATCTGCCAATCTAGATAATTTGGAAGTTCATAAAATCAGAATAGAGTAAATTTGGTTAAATTTTGGTAATTAGGTTATCTTGGGTAGGTTGACCTTACTAAAACTCTCTATAATCAGGTGACGGGTAAAGAAAATAACCAAAGTAAAGATGAGGGAAAAAAAAACTTATGCCTTATTACAAGAACGGAGATATTCAATAAAAATAATTGTGTGACGCATTCCAGCAACTATAAAACTCTTGCTTAAGTTTCGTATTGCAAGAGAAAAAATAATAGAAATATTGCATATCTGCGGCAAGTTTAGTCATGGCGCTTATTGATACAAGACTGTGTGCTTTGTAGTAACATGCACACATATCTTCATACAGACATATGAGGCAGCCCATTACTAGGAAAGAGAAAAATAAAGGATTAAAAGTTTCATGAGGGATGAAATCACACTCATAATACTCACACTAATTAATCTATACCCGTACCCATCCACACTCACTCGCATCCACCCACACACATATACACGCATACTCAAGGAAAATGTCCAACAACTCTACTCACACTTTCCTCCCATCACTCAGCCCTCTACCAGCTGGTTAAATCTAAGACACGTGCACTCTCAACCACTTTCACTCCAGATTTTTAGGTTTAAATATTACATCTTATTTTTTTTTTTTGTCTGTCTCTGTCTCTCTCTCTCTCTCTCTCTCTCTCTCTCTCTCTCTCTCTCTCTCTCTCTCTCTCTCTCTCTCTCTCTCTCTCTCTCTCTCTCTCGTCGTCCTCGAACAGAGAGGCCGCGGGGAGAGTGGTGAAGAACCCTTCATCACCTGTGACTCGTCAGTGCCACGGAATAAAAAGTCGTGTCCTTGTTCCTCCTTGTTCAGTCTGTTCCATCTCGACCTCGCCTTCTCTCAGCTTCATTAATCCCCATTTCATCTGTTTTCAAAAAGGTTCCCTCTCTCTCTCTCTCTCTCTCTCTCTCTCTCTCTCTCTCTCTCTCTCTGCATACCGCTTTCACTTGGCCTCCGTTTCACCTTATTTTCACCTGGTTCGTTTGTTTTCCCAGTTTTACTTGTTTTTTATGCTTCAGATATCGCCTCGTTGCACAGTCAAATTCCTCGCAATATAATTCCGTTTCCTAATCTCAATTCGTCGCAAGCGCCATCTCTGCCCAATTCAGCTCAGCACAATATTGTTCTGCACCGTCACCATTTCATCCTAGTACCAACTTGACCCAATATAATTTCGCCCCAGTACCACTACTCCCCGTCCGTGTATCGATTTGACATAATATAATTTCGCACCAGCACCCATTCACACCTTCTTCTCCTCCACAACAGCCTGACGGAGTAGACTCAGCATTACACCAATGACGAGGGAATAGCGAGAACATATCGCTCCTGCTCATGAACACTTTGATGCTGACGAATGAAATGCGCGTGTCGCAGAAGATAACGTAAAAAAGTGAAATGAGGACGCATGAGGCCGACAACGAGAACTCATCATATTTTCCCTTCACCTTCTTGACTGGGGCCGTGAGGGGAGAGAAAGAGCGGAATTTCGTGAGAAAGCAAATCGTGCAGGTGAGCCGAGAGAAAGGATACTAGAAATGATTCAATGTAGGGTGACGAAGAGGTGATTTATCAGTTCAGTAATGCCGCAAGGTCTTAAAAGGTATGTTACAGCCAAATTTTTTTTACAAGCAATACAGTTTTTTATGTAAAAAGATAAAGATAGTGAAGGGCAACATGAAACAACTAAAGAGGCTCATTTAGTAGATAGTTCCCTTGCAGGTCCGAAAGTAACAAAAAAGAAAGGGATAAATGTCTTCTTCCTCTCACCCCTATTCTGACCACCTCTTTAATGCAAGAGTTAACCAGTATTCTCAGTCTTTCATCCCTTTCTCTAGTAAACTCTGGAACTGTCTCCCTGCTTCTGTATTTCCACCTGCCTATGACTTGAACTGTTTCAAGAGAGAGGTATCAAGACACTTATCCCATTCTTTTGGCTACTGCATCAGGACTTTCCATTGACCGGCACTACAGTGGGCTTTTTTTGTTTTATTTTTGTTGCTCTTGGCCGACTCCCTTCTACATAACACACACACACACACACACACACACACACACACACACACACACACACAAACAGAATAATGACGTTGATTTCGAAAACGGAATATTTACATGCATGTGCTCGTATGTATGCAGTGAGCACGTACTATACTTTTCTGTGTGTGTGTGTGTGTGTGTGTGTGTGTGTGTGTGTGTGTGTGTGTGTGTGTGTGTGTGTGTGTGTGACTGGAAAGAAAATGTGTGAGTGTAGCAGGTGTTCTGTAACTGCACATGAATAAGTAAAACATGTGGTATGTTAGACGCGAACATGTGTTGTTTGTAACTGTTTCGATGTTGCAATATACAGATTTTGACCATATGAGTGTTGTTTGTGTTTTATTTGGATCTTCAGCATAGTTCTGAACAACATAACACAACACACACACACACACACACACACACACACACACACACACACACACACACACACACACACACACACACAAATTGCTTGTGGAAGCTTTTGTTATTTTCTGATGCATTATACATATATAGATAGCTATAGGTGTGTGACAAATGGGGAAGTGAGAGAGAGAGAGAGAGAGAGAGAGAGAGAGAGAGAGAGAGAGAGAGAGAGAGAGAGAGAGAGAGAGAGAGAGAGAGAGAGAGAGAGATTATATTCAAGCATGAGGGCCTTACCACCAGAAGCATGTAGATAAATTATTAGAAAATTAATTAAATGATACCTAGTATAAGGGAAACAATTATATGAAGAGTGGTTTAAAGAGTTACATCTGTTTCCATAACCTCTATTGAAGACTAAAACGAAACTTAATGAATTAAGTACTTAAAATCATCACAGATATCAATAATATAGAATGCAAGTAGTAATTTACGATGGATTCTTGGAATTAGTTCCCAGGAAATTACGGCAAAATTGTAGACAAATAATTTAATTAACATTCACGAGTATAAGGATTTTCTTAACTTCCTTGCCTCCAGATGATGTGTGCCTTTCATCTTATATATTTTTATACTTTTTTATACAGACTAAAAAGAAGCATATGGTCTTTTTGAAGTGACCTGGCTTGAAGACTTCTAAAGATGTAGTCATTTAACAAACGGACAACAAAGTAGTAAACTTTGTCCCTCTATTCTCTTCTGTATGAGTTGTATCTATTGGGAGCAGATTGGACTAAAAAAAGTAAAAACCCGAACGATTTTTTTCTTTTCTTATTTTATCACTTTTTTTAAGAAAAATGCAAATATGCATGATATATAAAATGAGATGCACCATTTTTCTGGAAGCAAGTAGGATGTCCCCTAAGAAATACTGACAATCATGGATTTGAAGTGATTTTTTTATTTTTTTTTTTTGTTATAAACACCACACCTAAAAATAATCATGGCGTTGGCCTATCAAGCCCCGAGCTGCTCATTCCAAAAGTCAACGACCGTTTTCAGAAAAACATTTCTGAAATGCAGTTTTTGCAACCATTAGTAGCGTCTGATTTGAAAGGCTTATCGTTAAGTATTTATTTATTTAAGTTTCAATTTTGATAACACGTGTTTCACTTCACCTATGGTTTTCTAGTAGTAATGGCATGATACTTGTAGACAATATTCCGTAAGGAGTTTATTTGTCATCTTATCATTCCTTCATACTGGAGTTGGCCTGTTTTCTGTTCGAATCAGAACTAAGGTAGTTGACTCACAGTTCATTCATCCCTTGGTTAAATTATATTAGATAGTTATGGGGAAAAACCACTGGAGAAGAAATTATAACGTTTTTGTCATAATGGCCGTGCACCCCAAGGTAAGCAATATCATTCATCCTACACTTAAATAAGAGCGTAACAAAGATGAGGGGAGGAACTAAATGAGGTTCCATCTGCGAGAGAGGCGTAACGCCCAAATCTTCGCTTTGAGTTAATCGCGTTCAAAGTTAAAGACCTGTTACATTGAGTAATGTGGTTGAATGTATTACTATTCTGCATCAAGTTAAAGGTCTATGCTAGTTCTGTCACGCCCTGTCCTTAAAAATTGAAAAAAAAAAAAAAACATTTAAATCTAAAAAAAATCGTAAAATTATTATATAAAAAGTTCAAATCTATTTTTTTCATAAGAAACTATTAAACTAAATGAACGAAAAAAAGAATAAATAAAATGTATGATATAAAAAAGATAGAAATAAACCGAGAAATCAGTATTTTTTCATATGTATTCAATTAAAGGAAAAAATAAATACATATTTTAAAATGAAGAAAACATCAATAAAAATGCAAGATTAGAATAAACAAATAAGCAAATGATAGATCAATAAAATAGATAATACATAAATTGTAATTGTTTAGGATCATTTTCTTAAAACATAAGAACTATTGCTGTATTTTAAAATAAGTTAAAATTAAAAAAGGTACAGTATTACTCTTAATGATTCAAGAGAGAGAGAGAGAGAGAGAGAGAGAGAGAGAGAGAGAGAGAGAGAGAGAGAGAGAGAGAGAGAGAGAGAGAGAGAGAGAGACGGAGGAATGGTGGAACTGAGAATCTTTGCTGTCTTGAAATGGTTTGAGAGTGTGGCGTGGCAAAAAAAGCTCAATTTTCTTTGGCTCCGGCACCCAGGGCTTAGACCTCTTGCAAAGATTTCAGTAACTTGTCTCGCCGCAATAATATAAAAAAACACTCAACTTTAGGCCTAATAGACTTACTTATCAGGAAGGGCTCTTTTCCCTTGGCCCTCACCACCACGTACTTCTTTCATATCTTGTCTACAAGTTGGTGCGTGTAACCCCAAACCGCAATTTTGGAGGGTTACCCCCTCTTGTTATTGGGGCCTGAAATGCAGTTCAAGTGTACGTTCACACCTTTACCTGTACATTATTTTGATTCTTTGCTGATGCTACTTATAATTCATATAAGTAAATGGGTTCGCTATAGTTGATACTACTGTAGGGATTATTGTGCTTACACACACACACACACACACACACACACACACACACACACACACACACACACACACACATACACACACACAGTATGTTTTGATGTTTTCTAGAGAGTGAATACTAGTATTTCATATTTACTAAGTATTGATTAATATGTAAAATTCAGAAATGCATGATTTAAATCTTTTGCTGAAGAGATCAAAGGATCATAGTAATAGTCTTGCAAATGAGCTTAAGAATTACAAGAATCATACAAGCAAACACGTGCTCTTAATTTGGTATTCTCTTTCGAATGTTATAAAGTGTTCGCGATTTTTAAATAAATCAAATGTATATAATTCATATTTTTGTACTCATTAATTCTAACAGTATTTGAACTTGAATTGTAATGACCAAAATTATGTGAATTATTATTTTTCATAGCGTAGAATGACATTGCAGTTTTTCAAGTATTATGAGACCATATACCTTTACAATTCCCAACTCTCATGGTTATCGCAAAAGAGGAGAAAATAAAAGGTGTATTGCACTTGCTGCTATATTTTCAGCTGAGGTTGATCAATTGCTCCTCCATATGAGTTCAGCGACCTTCACATATGTTACCTGTGGCTGCATCAGGGCATGCGCCGTTGAATCATGCGCATATCCCGATCCCATGCCTCATGTACTTAAAAGCCGGAAAACTGACCTATGCAGCACAGCGGATCGGACTCTCGTCCTATCTGGCATGAAGACTTTAACACTCCTAGCCGGGGGCTGCGGCTCCCTGGCGCTGCTGTCGCTGCTCCTTATACAGGTAATCATACGATTGTGAAGAAAGGGGGCGCTCTTACTAATGAGTTTTAGTATTCCTGCTGTAGGAAATGGCATTTTGCATTAATTCATTATCAGAATCGGCCTCTTTTATCAAACTTAAAGCTGGAAGTTTGCCGCTACACTATTTTCCTTCTATGTTTCCTTCGCGTTCACAGCTACTAGTGCAAGAGTTAACCAGTATTCACAATCACTTTTATTTCTTTCACTTGTAAACTCCAGATATTTCTCGGTTTCAGTATTTGACTTTTTTTCCTAATGTTTATTTCCAGATACTTCGAATTCATGATACTTTTTGGCCTCTTTTTTTTCTTTTCTTATGGAATGGAGACTGAGCATGGAAAAGTCTCTGGAAGGATGACTAGCACCTCAGTGAGCTTTTTTTTTTATAAGTTCTTTTGCTCTTGGGTAGTTCTTTTGTATGAAATAACGAAAGAAAACTTAACCTACTAACATATACAAACTCCACAGTATATATATATATATATATATATATATATATATATATATATATATATATATATATATATATATATAGATATAAATTATAAT
>CM035202.1:10651877-10677069 GCA_020233015.1 Callinectes sapidus | reverse complement strand
TCTCTCTCTCTCTCTCTCTCTCTCTCTCTCTCACACACACACACACACACACACATTTTCTTAACAACTTTCATTTTCTCGTAAATTATTCTATTTCCCCCTTCACTGTCTAACCCATCCCTCTATCCCTCAATCCCTCTTTTCTCCCCTTCTTACTCACTCCCTTCTCCTCCCATTGCCAATATGATATTATTACCAATGTTTAAATCCTCTCCCTGATCTCCTCTAATCTCTCTCTCTCTCTCTCTCTCTCTCTCTCTCTCTCGAGAGAGAGAGAGAGAGAGAGAGAGAGAGAGAGAGAGAGAGAGAGAGAGGGAGCGAGAGAGAGAGAGAGAGAGAGAGAGAGAGAGAGAGAGAGAGAGAGAGAGAGAGAGACTAAGAATCCTAGGTCATCAGGGGTAAGGTTTTATTGCCTTCCTCATTTAATGAAAATGGTGTGTGTGTGTGTGTGTTTGTGTGTGTGTGTGTGTGTGTGTGAGTGTGTGTGTGTGTGTGTCTGTGTGTGTTTGTGTGTGTGTGTGTGTGTGTGTGTGTGTGTGTGTGTGTGTGTGTGTGTGTGTGTTTCATCAGATCCGTCAATTTCCTCCTTCCTTTACTATGATTCCCCGGTCATCCAATATCTTCCTTTCCCTTCATCATCATCATTATCGTCAGCATCATCATCACCATCATCATTATCACAATCATCATTATCATCCCGATCTAAAATTACCAGTGGTAATGATAGTCGATTATCATTTTTGTAGTAGTAGCAGTAGTAGTAGTAGTAGTAGTAGTAGTAGTAGTAGTAGTAGTAGTAGTAGTAGTAGTAGTAGTAGTTATCATTATCATCATCAATTATTAACAACATGATGAAAGTTGGATGACTGTCACTCCGCCAGGGGCTGTATGAGTCTGGAGGTGTGAGGGAAGCAGTAAGGAAGACTGGAGAAGAGATATCGTTGTCAGGAAAACATGTTGGATTTCACAAAGAGACGTGAGGAGTAGGGGAGAGGATGACAAACACAGGTAACAGACGAACGGACGGACAGATGGATGGACAGGGAAACATAATACTCATATAGTGAAACCACTCTTTTCCCTCAGATAATCTTGGCGGACGAATGCACTGAGGCTGAGGGGCGCGCTTGGCATATGAAACACTTCGCCTGCTTCGAGTGTGACCGGCAGCTGGGCGGACAGCGGTACATCATGCGTGACGGGCGTCCCTTCTGCCTGCACTGCTTCGATGCTATGTTCGCTGAATACTGCGACACTTGCGGGGATCCCATTGGTGTTGACCAGGGTAAGAATCTTTGCTTCTGAAGGATCAGAAGTGGTACTAATATTTTTTGTAGAAGAGACTCTTTTGCTGTGGTAGTAGTAACAATAACACAGTAGTAGTAATAGCGGTAGTAGGTACATATTCGCAAAAGTAGTAGTAGTGGCAAAAGTAGTAGTAGTAGTAGTAGTAGTAGTAGTAGTAGTAGTAGTAGTAGTAGTAACAGCAGCAGCAGCAGCAGCAGCAGCACCATTCATTGTTGTTTTCTTCTTCCTATGTTCTTTTTCTTAATAATGTCACTGGTGTGTTTAAGTCAACATTTGCTACAATTTTATCTATGTTCATTTTCAGGTCAGATGACTCACGAAGGCCAGCACTGGCACGCCACAGAAGCCTGCTTTTGTTGCCACACGTGCCGCGCGTCGCTACTAGGGCGGCCCTTCCTACCCCGCCGCGGCGCCATCTTCTGCTCTATTGCCTGCAGCAAGGGAGAGCCACCCACGCCCTCAGATAGTACAGCTAATACGCCCGTGGCACCAACTGCACCACCCTTCCGCCCCTCCGATACGGGTCGACGGGCTTCTCTCAGCTACGACGCTTCAGATTCTACTCTCACATCGGCGACTTCACCCCGAGGGGGAAGGGGCCCGCGGCCACTGGGTCAGGATTCATCAGACCTTAGTGACGGGGCTTCTCCGCAGCCTACACGCCGTGCGACAGCACCAACACAGGC
This sequence comes from Callinectes sapidus, assembly GCA_020233015.1. Taxonomy (NCBI): domain Eukaryota; kingdom Metazoa; phylum Arthropoda; class Malacostraca; order Decapoda; family Portunidae; genus Callinectes; species Callinectes sapidus. The sequence continues at coordinate 10,675,075 of CM035202.1, read as the reverse complement.
ATTGACACCAAATGCCTCCAGTGGATCTCGCTCTCCTCAGCCTCATCGCCAAGCCACTTCCTCCCCTATTTCAGAACCCCTTGCTGGCACCCCAGAATCCTCTGGACCACGCTCCCCCCGCCTTAGCCGTCGAGCTTCCAGCGCCTCAGGTCCCACTCCACGCTTAACGCGTGAGGATTCTTTTCAAGTTAGGCCTCGTGGCCAGCCCGTTTCGAGAGAACCCTCACTCTGTGGTCCTCACGGCCCACAACCTCCAGGTGTCCCTTCTCCACCGATTCCTGGGAGTCCTCGTTGTGCACCTCATAACGATCCCTCGCCTCATTCTCGATCTGCCAGCGAGGGTGTTGCTTCTCCCGCCTCACCTCGCTCTCCCCGTCCTCCAAGGCACCCTCTCGAGTCACCACGCGGCGTCTCTGACCCTGGCTCATCTCGTGTCCCCTCGGAGGTGAGTGGTTCACGTGCCGCCTCTGAGATGGGCTCTCCTCGTCCAGGTCACCGCACGCTCTCGGCCATGGGCAGTGGAGAGGAAGGACGTGGACCTCTAGTGCGCTCTCCTCGTATGGGTCGCAAAGCTCTGCAGCACTCACCTCGCGGTGGGCGCAGAGCCGAAGCAGGCACAGTGTCTTCGTCCTGTCAAACATCACCACCATCACCACCTGGCTCACCACCACAGCAACCGGCCACATCCACACCCGCGAGCGACGGTGAGGCAGGACTTGACCGCCTAGTATTAGAGCGGTCCCTAAGTCGCATTCTAGCTCAGAGAGGACTGACGCTGCTGCGAGAAGCGGCTGCGGGTGGAGCGGGAGGGCTGGAGGCGCTGCTGCAGACACCAGAGGATCTGTCAGGGGCCGCACGTCGGCAGCCTCTCGACTTATCAGCGCTTTCCGATCTTAACCTGGAGGCGTTACTGGCGCCTGGGGAGGCCCCAGCTCATACCTCCATGCCAAATCTGAGCCAACAAGGAGAGTCCTCAGCGTCTTCGTCCCCTGCGAACACACCCACTCCCGGCCCACCCCGGAAGAGTTCCCTCTCCTCCCGCCACAAGGATCGACACAATCGTTCTGTTAGATTTGACCCTGCCCAAGTAGGAGGCGATGCCCCCGCCCGTGCTTCTCACGATACCCATGGTTCTTCCTCCTCCTCCTCTTCTTCGGGATCGGCACCCACTGCCCTTGAGGTACCACCTGTGGATGGAGCAGCATGTCAACGTCGCGGAAGACGTCACCGATCACGCAGCTCCAATGGCTTTCCACGCTCTCGTTCTTACTCAGGCACTGCCGCAGACGAGGGTGGCTCTGGAGGTGCTGCGCCTCGGAAGGCTCCCTCAGCGCCCGGTTTGGAGGCCGCGCCTTGGGACACCGAATCAGTCTGCTCCACTTGTTCCTCTTCCTCTTCAGACGAGTTCGATTACGAGCTACCGCCGCGCCGTGCCTACGGTGGAGTGCGCATCAGTTATGTGCCCAACGACGCACTTGCCTATGCGCGGCGCCAAGCGGGACAAGCTCAGGGAGGAGCGACAGGTCCCAGTTCTCCCTCACCCCGGCGCAAAGGTGGCGATAAGGACAAAAACTGTATTATATCTTGATGACCTTCACGCCCCATCCCTTTCGCGGCCTTACTCCCTACTCCCTTAAATCTTGGCCGCTGCCAAGTGCGCTTAGTGTGTGTGTAAGTGTGTGTGTGTGTGTCAACTCCCGAAGCCTCTAGCCCCCTGCCCCTTAGTTACTGTCTACCTCGCGGCCTGACGACGCTCTCCCTGAGAGAGTGTCCGCACAGGCCACGCATTGTCCCGCCTGCCAGACACAACATTGACGAAAATAAGTAACGTGTTCAAGGAAGCCGAAGAGAGTGCCAAGAATATTGTCTTCCAGGCCCAGTGCGTGTATGGGCGTGTATGCGTATGAGTGTGTGTCCGGAGATGGACAGCTGCTAGCTCTCTCCTCACACTCATCATCGGCGTGTGTTACGGGTTGTTTACGTGATTTGTGATTTTTTAATAATGTTCAAGGTATCCTTATTGATTTGCTCCACGAAGTATTAATGTAAAGATTTTAATCGTGTAACTTTTGTTGTACTACCTTAATTCTTTTGTGTACTGTACCATAGTCTTTAAAAATAGTTCAAGAAGTTTTAATACTCAAATGTTATCATTTAAGCTAGGTTTACTATTACTATTTTTTTTTTTTTTTTTAGTTTTTTTTTATAGTTTTTTTTCTGTTTATTTTGGTATATATGACAAACAGAGCCGTTTTGTGCCTGGTGCTTGTGATGTGTTGAACTTTCGACGATCTCCACACCATCTGGTGAGCGAGTGGCGAAACTCCTAATTTCCCTACACTAAACTAAACACTTCTCCCAGTTCCTTCACCGTAGCCGGACAAACACAAACCACCTTTCTGTTTCTACTCTTCCAATCCACCAAGGCCCTTTCCCCTGGTCTACTGCCCTCGCACTGGCTATCCAGCTCATACAGTTCAAAAATGTGTGGAGGTGAGTGTTGTGCGGCTGTGTACCTACTTATGTATGTGTGTGTGTGTGTGTTTGATGGGTGGGGCTAGTGTGTGTGTGTGTGTGTGTGTGTGTGTGATGGTCAGGGCTAGTGTGTGTATGTTTATCTGCTGCCCACCAATTGTTCAGTATTGTTTTCGAAAAGTTTGTGTACAGTTTGTAAAATTTATTGATAAATGACATTTTCTGCTTCCCTTATCTTGTTTATATGGTTGTGCCCTATTCTGATGGAACAATTGTGAGGAAGTCTCTCTCTCTCTCTCTCTCTCTCTCTCTCTCTCTCTCTCTCTCTCTCTCTCTCTCTCTCTCTCTCTCTCTCTCCAGTCAGCATGATAAACTTGATAGATTTTTGTGTACTGCAATGTGGAGTCTCTCCAGAGTTTTATATTCAACTAAATCCATGATCCGAGAAGTAAAAAAATAAGGTAGCTTTGCCAGAGTATTGCATATTCTAACATTTCACAATTCTCATCTTAGTACTAGTGTAATTAGGTACACCTTTGAGACAGGTTTTCAGATTTTCTTAATAAATTTTTACAAGTACCAATCTCTCAATTTTGGTGTAGTAAAAAACACCTTATTTATATTGGCAATCCAGTTTTGCCAGCAGTTCACCACCTGAAGGTAGTTCATGACTGAAGCCCCCACCTGCTCCCCCTGCAAAGGATACACTTGTACTGCAACATCTTAGTCTCAGACAAAACTGAAACCTTTCATAATACTTATGATCTATGAAAATGTTTTCCTGATTGTGGTAACTCTCAGGCTAAGTTGTTAGCTTTCAAAATACTTCCCATCCATGAGTGTATTTGATCAGCATTGAGGATCAAATGTGTACAAGAGCAAACTACCCTTTTATATGACAGTAATGGTATATTCCATAAAAGGTGAAACTTTAGGTAACAAATCCATTGTGTAGCCATTATCAGATTCTCATTAGGTAGCAAAACCACAGGTGCAAACACCCCAGGTGATGAAATCTCTGGCACTGTTTACATTGTAGTATGCTGGCTTCACTTTTTTTTCTGTCAATATAATGACTGCAATAAAAGATATTTAGGCCTTGGTGGTTTTCTCGATCTCAATGTAGCCAAATTTTTAGTGTCAGCCATAACTTCATGACTGACCATCTATGTTTAGATATTTTCATAGAAGTTATATATCACCACTGTACCTAAGGAACAAAGCAAGTAATGAATCAGTATGAAAGCATTTCTTTCACAAAGGTATCTTACCAAATTATTGAAGATGGATGATTAGTTCAATAAAGAGGGCATTGGAAATCTCAACCTTTGACCTAATGACTTTCTCATGATGTTCCATCAGCATTTGGTATTAACTGTATTGTTCCTCCCCCATCTCTGAAAAAAGCCTGTATATTCACTGTATTTATTTGATTAGTTGTACATTATAGCTATGCTTTGCAGCTGTTTTTTTTTTCAATGTGTTGTTTATAAATGAAAAAAATGAACATATTCCCTGTATATAAGCCATGCTTGTAATGGGTTAGTGGTTTGTAAATACTACTACTACTACTACTACTACTACTACTACTACTACTACTACTACTACTACTACTACTACTACTACTACTACTACTGTTGCTGTTGCTGCTACTATTGCTACCAAGATATGGTAAAAGAAATAATATGTTCTCTGATGTATATGTTGTTTTGTTACCATTCATCCTTGCCTAGTTTAAGTTGATGACTATGGAAGACATTACAAGTGAAGGAGGAGGATTTATGAAAATAACCAAGTTAAACATAACTAGAAGGGAAAAATATCTGGTATTGCTTTATAATTTTTTTCTAATAATAGGGGCTCAAGCTAAGGACAATAATAGTGTAGAAGTAAAAAAACATCCACTAAGTACCAGGCCCAAAAGAATGATAAAAAAGGGCCATATTTAATTTTAGGATATGTCTTGAAACATCTCTGTTGAAAGAGTTTGCCATAGAAAGAAAGAAATAGAGCAGACAGGAAGTTTCAGAGCTTAACAAAAAAAAAAAAAAAACAGATAAATGTTAGAGAGTACTGGTTAACTTTTGTATTAGAAAGGTGGACAGAGATTAGATAAATGCTTTTGCGTTGAGGCTGCAGGAGGAGAAGCATACTGTTAGACAGATAAAAAGACCAGTTGGAGTGAAAACATTAGTAGAAGGTAGCAAGAGATATAATATTGTGACAATGAGAGAGAGACCAAAACAAAGACAGTCAGAAAAGAGGAGTTGATCGGTGAGAAAAAGGAGAGAGAACTTGGAGTGGCTTGCTATAGAAGCTGTTTTAGGTGGAGATTTTTCTAGTTTGGATTATTAGTAAAGAATGGATCAAGGATGTTTTATGTAGGAGAGGGTGACAGTTGAATATCACTGTTGAAGAATAGGGGATGTTTATTTGGAAAGTTGTGCTGAGTTGACAGATGAAAGACTTGAGTTTTTGAAGTGTTGAACAATAATAGTTTGGTTTGCCTTAATCATAAATTTGAGAGAGGTCCTGGTTAGCTATTGGCAGAAGAAAAATTAATGTGGCACAAAGTATGATAAAACTAGGTTCAGGCAGCTTTCATGAAGTACTTTGTATGGTATAACAAACAGAGAATAAACTATTTTGTGCTAATGAAATGACAGAGATTCAATGTCTTAAAATGGTTAGTCATGAGAAATCAAGGTGAGTTGGAAGGGCAGAAAAATATAATCGGGTAGAATTTTACAAGTAAACAGTGAAAAAAATTAAAAGTGATGTCACTACCTAAGTAATTCATTAATTTGTTAAGTTTATTGAATAAATGGTAGTAAGAATATCTAGAAGGTCTACTACATTGATGGCACACAGAGAAGTTTGCTGTTACAGTAAGTCCTCATTATACAGTACATATGCATTCCTGAAAACCTTACCGCAAATCAAAATTACTGTTTAGCAAACCCATTATAACATGTGATAATAGGATATGTGTTTCAGCACGTTGAAAGGCACCCCTTCAGACATTAAAATACATGATAATAGCCACATAAAAAATGTAGAGTACTGCACTTAAGAAATTAACAGAAAATGTTTTCATTTACCTTTCACTTGCCATGTATTCTATCAGATGATGTCCCTCCCAAGGCTAAGGGGCAGTAGGGGTCTCAGCCCTTACTCATCTTTTGCTGAGTGGGCAGACAAAGATGAGGGTGTCATGATAATAATATCCACAAAAAAACACAACATAAGGATTTAACTTGTGTTCAATGGGAAACACGGGGTAGAGACTGATTGATATGGTGGCTGCATGGCATGGTGGCGCTACATCATGGTTTAAACAAAACACGAGTGGATACCGGATACCGTATGTGCGAATTTTCTTACCGTAAATAGAATGGAGGGCAGTAATTACCCATTACCGTAACTGTGAATTTACTGGATAAAGAAGTACTGTATAAGGTGGACTCACTGTACCAAGCTCATAATAGCAGTTCTTTGGCAATAATGATGGCAAACAGCAAGGGATGCAATAACAGTGGGGAAGATTGATTTTAATAACTTAGTAGGGGAGTAAATAGGATGAAAAGTTTTGCTGTGACTGTTTAATTAAAGAAATGAAACTTGTTCATGATGTATTTTTGCTGGCATAGTATAGCTGTTGCAATAAGTTAATTTTGTGTTCTGACATAGTGAATGAAGGCAAAAAAAAACTACTACAATCACTTAAAGAAGTTAGATTAGTAAATCCTTATAGTAGAAGTTGGCTTGTTAGAGAAACACCACAGTATATACTACATTTATTTTCATGCTAGAAGAACTATATGGAAAGACAAAAGTCTTGTTCAGGGAAGGAACTGTAACAATGTTATTTTTCTCATCACAATTTTGGGAATCTCATTATTTCATATTTGTGATGTTTCTCTCACCACAGGATAACCATCAGGGAGACTTACCTGTTCAATATTTGGTCACTCACATGTTGTATCTATTGCATACATATGACTGATAATGTTGAAAGTGACTCCAGGAAAATACTTGTATCCAGGACAGGACCACTCTAAGAAATGGTTAGAATCAGCACGAAACAAATTAAAGGTACGTTACTTTATTTATGCCTTCATTTGTATTCAATTAATTAATTGCAATTAATTACATTTCAATTAAATTACAATTACTCCAAACCTGACTGTGATCAGACACAATATCCAACATATATACCATCCTCATCTATCCACATGTGTGACAATTTCACGCATCCTTCCATTTACCAACATGTAGTCAATCGCTGATTCATGTTCCTTTTTATTCCAAGTCACTCGCCCCTCAGGCATGGTAACATATAGATTCTCCAACTCCTCATCCACAAACTCCTCAAACATTTCACCATTCCTGTTCATCTGTTCTCCCAATATTCCTGTGTGTACATTCATGGCACCCACCATAAGCACTCTTTCCTCCCTATGCTTTTGTACAACTTTCTTAAGTATGATGTAATTTACCCTTCCATCCTACCCATTGGTTCACCAAGGTTCTCATTCTTTGCCTTTTCACACCCATTTATACAAACCCACATAACCAAATACTTATGTACTTGCACCTGCTTCAACTCATTCTCTCCAATTCTCCATACCACATTACTTTCATCCTCTGACCTATTCACAATCATTACCTTACTTTTATCACTACATCACCAAGGGAGCAAGGAACTTCCTTGCTCACTTGATGTAGTGTGTGTGTGTGTGTGTGTGTGTGTGTGTGTGTGTGAATGAGTGATTTGGTGTTTGAGTTTTTTAAACATGCATTATGGTGGTTATATACTCATAATTTAGCATTTGTGTAGAAATTTGACTAGAAATAATTCTTGGAGCATTTAAGCAGAATCTAGAAGAATTGAAGCAAGTTTTAGCCTCAAAAAGTCTCACCATAGTTTGAAATTGTAGTTATAGGGTTATACCCAGCTGTATATATTCTGTTAGTCTTTATACTATTGTAATTAATAAAGTGCTGATACATTATTTTTATAAAAATATCCTATACATTTGATGATATTAAAAGAGCAGTTTTACAGTACTTATAATTTTGTAGAATTAGAGGACAATAAGCTTCTGTGAGAGACCCAAATACATAATGGGAAACACAAGGAAGGATTCTGGAAATGGACTCATCTGTTCAACTACACTACTATTATTCGCAGAAATTAACACATCATTTTCTTTAGTGTGAAACACAAACAATAGTAGTGTGTGTGTGTGTGTGTGTGTGTGTGTGTGTGTGTGTGTGTGTGTGTATTTACCTAGTTGTATTTATATACTGTAGTTGCTATATACATGAAAAGAGCAATGCTCATGTTGTCCTGTTGCACGAACTGGTTCCGCTCTTCCGCTGTGTCTAAGCCTATCTGATCAGCTGATCACCTGTTGGTCATACAAGTGTAGGGTGGAGCTGGTATTGTGTTTGTTTGTACTGAATGTCGCACCAGTAGTACTGATGATGGTGGTGTCACCGTCTGCCCTCAAGCAACATTTCCCAGCGGTTAAGAAACTTTGTGAGACATTTCAATCACTCGAATACTTCCCTGATTGCTGTACTATCCTCTCCTCCCCTCCCCTCCCCTCCCCTCCCACTTCACAACACTTATACTCTAACCAGATCCAGGCTCTGCACCTGACACAGACCACAGAGATCGTGGAAAGGCACTTCATAACTATAAGGGACATCAAGGTCGTCAGTTTCATTTTTACTATGCAAGAGGAGAAATATGTGACCTAGGACAACAAAAATAGTAAACAAAAAGGTTCACGTAGTTGCTAGTTCCCAAGCAGATCTGAGAGAGGGAATAAGATGATTCGATGGTTTACCGTTACTATGATACCCTCAACTCCTTGGAAACAGCTCACCGTCGAACCTTCCAGAACACAATAGTACTGTCAAAACCAAGGATTCTTAGGTATCCTTGGTCGAAACCATCCTCTACCTTCTGGGAGTATATCAAGGCAATAAACAATGATGTGGAGGGATGGTGCAATGGTCTGTAGAAATAATACACCACGGGAAGAAGTGAAAATTACATCAATTTGTATAAATCAATTGGTCTTTATACTTCCAAACAGGCTCCACAAATGATGGTACTTATGTGTCAGAGCTGTAAAACATATTTCAGAGAAGTGATGCAATATGTTATTATTTCTACTCTGCCAACTACAAGTGTATGTGCTGTTGTGTTAGATTTTGAAATGGCTGCGTGGAGTGCATTTAGGAAAATCTAGTAAATATTTATAATACGTCTGCCTCCTCTTTTCACACCATCCCTCTCCCACTTAGACGCAGAGAGACAGAGAAAGTAAGAGGGAACAGAAAACTTAGATGTCAGTTGCTTCAGATACCTGTTTTGGTAGAAAAAAAAAAAAAAAAAAAAAAAAAAAAATCAGGAGGTTTAGTAGAAGAGAGGTGGTGTTCTACAGATTGAAAATGAGATCTAAGACAATGAATGTTGCAAAAGCTAATGAAGAAAAGTTGATCGGGATGTCAAGGCATTTAATTTAGGGTTGATACTGGAGGAGCAGTCCGACCTGGAGGTATGGTGTTAGAGTTGCCATAATTTTGAAATTTAAGTGTTTTAGTATAATGTTGGAAACACATCGTGTGTGTGAGAGAGAGAGAGAGAGAGAGAGAGAGAGAATCAAAGTTATTGTTACTACTACTGCTATTACTACTACCAATACTACTGTTGGTCTAACTGAGCGTATGTCGTTAATTGGTTTCAAATAACTGTGCAGGATCGTACTAGTAGTGGTTGTAGCGTGATTTGTTGAGCAGACGTATGTGACACTTAGATTATCACAGCCTACGTGTGTTTGTCACGCCAGTCATTGCCACACACAGAATGCCGATGCATTAGCACTGTCTGTGACAGTGTGCTGTGATGGAGCGTGTGCGTCTGTACTCCACACTCTTCTAGCTGTTATCTTTGCTGGTACTTGTGAATGTCAGGGTGCATGGGTCTGATATCCCAACCAGAACAAGCACGATCATCACTCCACTTTATGAGCGTATTATATAACACATGAACAGCAGTGTGATACTTAACGACCCTTGTACTCACGTGACTGATTACTCATCAGATCATTCACTCCTCATACCAGTTCAGCTTTCACACATCACTCATTATCTATTCACTTAATGATGTGGTCATTGTACGGTTGTCGATAGTTTTTGACAACCGTATACTGACCAGATAATTATAATCAATGACAGTTATTACTATTTTTTTATCGTATTTCATTCTCAAGGGTGAGATAAGCTTTCAGACTCTTACTTCTTACATCTCGCTAGTTGCAGAAAGTTCTATAAAGACCAAGACCCAAAATATCAGTAATATGTCCTGATTCTTGGTTATAGAAGGGAGGGAGGTTAACAGATGTAGTTACAGGTTAAGAAGTGTATGGTGTTAAAGCACTGTCCCACAGTGACGTGTTATACAGCTGAGGGGAAAACTATAGAGAGAAAGACCTTTATTCTATCTAATATCTTATCTACTCATCAATTCCTCATTTTGTCTTTTGATGGTCTCCTAGTTTATAGGGAAATGTTGGAAGTGTTCGTAGAATGACCAATGATTCCTTCTTTATCTATCAATACATCTATCTACCGATAAACATTACTTATTATCATGTATTTTGTAGTCACTACTTAACTAGCTAAGTATCATTACATCCAATCTACTAATGCCTATGTGTCAACCCTAGACTGAGTGAAACACCTTCAGTTCGAACCTTACTTCACTACATTCAAAAGGTTCTATACAAGTCAAGGTTACACATCCTTTGTAGTTTGCCTTTATGTTTATAGTAACTTATTAACATAACACCAATTCTACCTCATTACCACAAAAACACTCTCTTGAGAACCCATCTAAAGATCTGTGTTGTCTTTGAAAACAGCCGTTATGAGAGAGAGTGAGCGAGCGAAGCCGGTTTTTTGTTTACTTGCTTCACTTCTCAGGCATTCTTCGTCATTCCAGCTTTTGTGCCCGGGCTGAGAGGAGGCAGACCGTCTTTATCTTCGCCATGGCTTCTAGCGGAGGCAAGGTAAAGGGTGTTGAGGGGAAGGGAGCAGTGGAAAGGCCTTCGGTCACTTGTGAGATGTGTGTACGGATTGAAAAAAAGGAGGGAGAGAGGACTGAGGAAGGAGTGTCTGTGTCTGTCTGTTATCAGAGCCAATTCTAGTGTGGTATTTCTTTATTCTTTCTATTGCCTCTGTTCTTTATACAGGAGTAGTTTTGGCAATGTACCATAGTGGATTGATAAGAAACAGGCCAATACATGCATGTTGTAATGCATATCTATCTACAGATCTATTTACCTGTCTATCTGCCAACCCAGCAAACACTAAGTATTTATCTTAACTATTAATGTGTTGTATAAGTGTCGTGTTTGTAACTTAGAACAACCTTTTTACAATGATTTGCTTCCTTTTAGCAAATTAGATCTTACCTTCCATTACTTGTTTGCTACTTTGGCTCGTCTACTGTTTCACCTCCAGGAGGGTGGGGAGGGCAGCTCTCTCCTGGGCATTGGATGATTTTTATTTTATTTATTTATTTTTTTGGGAGGGGGGAAATTCCGAGTGGGTTTTGAACCCACCACTCTTCCCTCACGCCAATCCAAATTTCATCACTCTACCCACCGAGTCACGAGAGGTACAATAATTATAAGGGCAATAAAAATGTATGTTTGTAATAGTAATTTTGCCTCCACAGATGAGGGAACAAGGACCCTGCTGTGAATTTGTAGCAGGGGAAGATGGACATCACATGTATCTGGTTAAGTATATATAGGGGAAGGTGGATATCACATGTATCAGGATAAGTATGTATAGATGGGTTTAACTTATTATTTATTGATTTTGCATATAATTGTGATGTTAGTCTCATTTAATCTTCAAAATCATCTCTTCTTGTTACAGAGTTCTGTAGGAGGAAGTTGCGATATCTACACCACCACCACCAGTATCACAGTTACCCAGTGTGTCAGACCCAGGGCTTGCAGTGTTGCGAGTTATGAGCTTCCTAGTGTAATACACTAAGTCAAAGACTCCCCAACTTAAATTGATTATTTGTTTTATTTTTTTTTTTAAATTTTCTGGTGTTGGAAATGTTTGTAGTCCTTCTCCGGAGAGTCTTTAGAGTATCAGAGAGATCCAGATGAAAGGTGCTTCTGTGCTGTCTGCTGTTTTGTCTATCACTATCTGCCCAGCCCAGGTACAAAAGGCATGCAGTGATGAAAATAAACAATTTCCAATCAATATTAACTTTAACAATCCCTTACAATCTCAAAGGCTTCCCACCCCCCTCCCTCCCCTATGCTTTAAGTGGCTGACCTTTCACTGCTTCAGATTGTACTATATAGATTTAGTACAAACCCCTGCCAGCATACTATGGCTAGGTAAACTCATTCACTTTGACACACTTCTGGGCCAAACAGTATATCATGTCATTATATCATTCATGCATATATATATATATATATCCATCATTGGTTTTCTCATTCTCTCTCTCTCTCCATATAGTTTTAGTATTGTTTCTCTCCCCACAGTCATCCACTCCATTTTCACTCTGGCAGACTGACATACAATATTTACTCACCTAAAAATTGAAATATATAAGCATTGTGTAGTGAATTTTGCTTAGTATTTTTTTTTCTTCAGTATTGTATCTGTGGAGAGTGAAAGTTATGCAGAATAGATAAACCAAAGAAAATAATAATTATTCAATTCAGGTATACTATTTGCTATTCATCAAGAATAAATGAATATGAAAAAAGCAAAAAGGAAGAATAGAGATGTGAGTATGTAACTTGCATGAAAATCACTTGATGAATAGCAAATAGTATACCTGAACTTTCACTCGCCCACAGATATAATACTGAAATAAAAAAAATGAATACTAAGCAAAGTTCACTACACAATGCTTATACATTTCAATTTTAGGTGAGTAAATAATGTATGTCAGTCTGCCAGAGTGAAAATGGAGTGGATGACTATGTGGGGAGAGAAACAAAGTGAATGATACTAAAACTATATGGAGAGAGAGAGAGAGAAATAATAAACCAATGATGGATATAATATGACATGACAGCATCTAAAAAGAAAGTTTTGCCCTGAAGTAAGAGTATGGTATAAATTTACGGAGCTATGTTCATATCTTTAAAGAATTTACCACACACAACTTAGCCATGTTTATCTGCCTGCAGGTACAGTCTGTCCATGCCAAAAAGAGCTCAAGTACTGCCTGATCTTGGCAACGCTCATGTTGGTGAGATGAATGACAGGTACACGTTGTCTGGCTTGCATCTCTTGGGCCTCCTCTCCTTCCCTTCTCCGCCATTCTCACTCATGGATCTGCAAGTGATACAAAATGCTAATACACGTGTCAGGAGTACACAGTGTTATTTACCTTAGTTCCTACTGTTTGTGAGTAGTTTTTTGGGAAAGAACAGGAATAAGCGTAAGGAGCCTTTAGAAAATCATGGGTGTAGTATAGAAGTGTTCCTTGCTGTTGAGATATGTGTATTGAGATATCTGAAGTGGGTTTGCTTGGACTTTTTCTTGCTCTAAAACTTCTTGCTTTGCCTTGGCTTTTGTCATCTGAGGAGGTGAGTAGTGCAGTGCAGTAAATGATACTTCTGCATAACTTTCACTCACCCACAGATACAATACTGAACTAAAAAAAATGAATATTAAGCGAAGTTCACTACACAATGCTTATACATTTCAATTTTAGGTGAGTAAATAATGTATGTCAGTCTGCCAGAGTGAAAATGGAGTGGATGACTATGTGGGGAGAGAAACAAAGTGAATGATACTAATACTATATGGAGAGAGAGAAATAATAAACCAATGATGGATATATATGACATGACAGATACTGTAGATACTATCTAATACCCACAGCATCTAACAAAAAAAAAAAGTTTTGCCCTGAAGTAAGAGTATGGTATAAATTTACCAAGCTATGTTCATATCCTTACATAATTTACCACACGCAACTGCTAAACACAACTTAGCCATGTTTATCCACAGCCTACAGGAACAGTCTGCCAAAAAGAGCTCAAGTACTGCCTGATTTTGGCAACGCTTATGTTGGTGAGATGAATGACAGGTACACGTTGTCTGGCTTGCATCTCTTGGGCCTCCTCTCCTTCCCTTCTCTGCCATTCTCACTCATGGATCTGCAAGTGATACAAAATGCTAATACACGTGTCAGGAGTACACAGTGTTATTATCTTAGTTCCTACTATTTATGAGTATTTTGGGGGGAAAGAACAGGAATAACAGTAAGGAGCCTTTAGAACCTTGCTGTTGTTTTGTTAGATTCCTAGAGTTCCTGTATCATAATGTTCCTCTGAGTCAATAACGAGCTTTAAATGTTTCAGATAATGTTACTTTTCATGGTTCTTCAGTGTTCTTGAGTTTGGTGCCTTATATTTCATCAGGTGTGTTTGAACATAAATTGGAAGCTTTAAATTGAGATTGGATGGTAAGTGAAAATAGAAAGGCAGAGGTAGTGGTAAAAACAGGCTGGGGATAGAAATAACTCAGGGAAACTCACACTACTGAAATGTAACAAAGACATATGGTGTTCCCGAAGAGCCACAACACATACTCTGCTGGTATACCCTAACATTCTGCAACTTATAATAACACAGCTTTGTCATTCCCTGCTGTGGAATGATAAACACTCTCCTTTAGATTACAGTAAAACTGACATAACACACCACCAAGCTGCTCACCACAACACACATCGTAAGGGTGGACTAGGTTTCATCTGCTCCTGGCTCCAGCTTCTTGTGTCCTCTTCCGCTTACATTGCTTATAGGTCCTCCTTCCCTTCAGTGTTGTGTTCAGGTCCTTCTGCTATCTGCAGAAGGAAAGCAAAGAGCACAATTCAGGGAACCTCTATATACTTCAGCTATTTGTTTCCTCCATGGTCTTAACAGATGCTCTTTCATTGCATTTTACAATTTCTTTTTCTCTCTCCCTCTCCCTTGATAGAGGACTCCACCATCCTCTTGTTCAAATCTCCAATTCCACTCATCTTCTATGTCTGCAATGGAGCTTATCAACCCTCTCTCTCTCTTCCTCATTTTTGACACACTCAACCACGAAGTGCTCTACAGTCTCCCTCTCTCCTCTACAACTGCCACATCCCTGGTCTAGCTTTTGCCTGTTGCTGGCTTTTACCCCCATCATCCCTGTTTTAGCCTTCACTAACAGCTTGCTACCCCAGTCTCCTACATGCCACTGGAGTGCCTTGGACCTCTCCTTCCACTTTTAACATTTAGATGTGGAATTAGCTTCCATCCCTGTCTGCCGTATAACTAAACCACCTTCTATCCTTGGCATTATTTATCCCTACGCCAAACTCAACATAGTTTTTCTTACTCATCTGATCATATAGAATGGGTCATTTTGAATAATTTGAACTCATACATATCCATTGCAAATTGCTTATAATATTGACAGCAATTTAGAAAGTTTCACATGTTTTACCATAGGCTGGGTCCCTCCTGAGGTCAGCAAACTTAAAAAAAGAAAAAAAAAAACCACAATGAGAAAGCATTAGTAGGCTTTCAATAGGTTAGGGCAGACCAGAAAAAAAATGATTTCATTCAGCTATGGGGCTTTGGTGTACGGATAAAAATTTCCCCCTATCCTTTTCTTCACCTGTCTGTGTCCTGTTCCCCCAGTCCTCTTCAAGGCTTTCCCTCCTCTTCCATCTCTCCATTTCCAACCTCCATGAAGACCTATTAGAGTTTTCCCTCACTATGTGTTTCACCCACCTATCCTCATCAAATCCTTCTACCTTTTCCATAAAACTCAATTTCCCCTTAATTACCCTCTCTGTGAAGGTATTCCAGCCCATCTATCTCCTTTCTCATAGGTTCTACTGCTGTGCTGTGTGGAACGCCTAACCCTCACCTACCTATTATATTATGTGTCTTTTCTAATCTTGCTAAATCTCCCTCACAATAGCAGGTACTTTCAGAAAAATACAGATGATATAGTACTACCATTTCCTTCCATTGTTATTTGTTATTTTATTTGTTATTTGTGTTTCTTGTTTATCTGGTCCCACTTCCACCGAAGCGCTCTGCAGGAGCCACATATTTCTACTTCACAAATTTTTCAATATTTAATCATATCTTATATGCCATGTTAATTGTCAATGTTTCCATGTCATAGCAGTCAGAAAACAAAAAAGTTTTAAGTTCTTTCTTGAAATTGGAGAGCTCATTAGCTTTCCTAATGTCTGGAGGGAGTTTATTGTAGTACAGCCTTGGGGTGGCAGAGCTGATGGCACATAATCCAATATTGGAAGAAAATCGTGGTTCATGGAGTGGGATTCCAGAAGTGACTCGGCGGGTGTCAATGCCTTCACCTGGTTGCATTACATGTAATAGCTCTCTCAAATATGGTGGATGACCGATGATCAAAGCTTGGTGTGTCAAAACACATAATTTGAATACTATTCTGGCTTTTATTGGCAACCAGTGAAGCTCAATCAAAACAGGAGTTAGTTAGTTAGGAGTTAGTTAATTATATATTGAACTGTTTGGTTTGCAACGGGTTTCTTAAACAAGAGACATTTTCTGAGAGACACCAGAAATTGAATGTAAGAAGACATTTTTTACAATTATTGATCATCTTCCTCTCCATGTACATTACAAATCATAATTTTAGGTTGCAGCTTCTTTACTTTCTTAGTCGAGCGCGAGTGAGCATGTCCTCCCCCTATATATATATATATATATATATATATATATATATATATATATATATATATATATATATATATATATATGTGTGTGTGTGTGTGTGTGTGTGTGTGTGTGTAAAGGTGGAGAAAGTCATCAGTCTGGTATTAAGTAAAGAAAAAAATATCAATGATTTTATTTTGATCCCTATAACATGAAATAAGCACTCATGCCTGCAGGGAACCATTAGGAAAAATTTCCTAGGTCTAGCAGAAAATCCTTGGATTTTTTGAGAAATCCCTAGACAGGTGTTTTTCCCCTTTACAACCAGTGATGCATTCTAATCAAACCAAACCAAGGCTAACACCTTACCTACTCTAACCCATTGAAAACCCACTGATGCATTTTTATCCTGTCTTTTTTAGTTTGCTGACCTCAGAAGGTGTGTTGGGATAATGTATTCTTCCCACCAATTTACTCCATGTCTGTTAGACTGACAGCTTTCTCTACCAATAATACCCTCCGATGTTTAAAAAAAAAAAAAAAAAAAACATACAGCCACGCAGGCCGTCATCTGCAAACACAGTCGTCACATGGATGTACTGCTGGCCTATGAAAGCAACAGAATATACGTACCAACAAATTAGAATGGAGACAACCACCTAAAAGTATAACACCCATTACCACGCCATTTTGTGTCTCACGAAGACAGGAGCATGACAAGGTTTCAGTAATAGTTTATGCGATTTGGCACACTCACCTCCGCCCTACTCCTCAGGCAGCCACTTAATCAAATGGCCGCTTCTGCTACAGCTGATGATGAATTGATGATTAATACTAGTATTTCTTTTTAACGGCTAATCTTTTCGGAACTTTCGTGTGAAAATCAAATAAGGGACTTGTTTAAGCCACTTTCCATCTTTTATTATTTCTCAAGAAGATATTTTGTTTATTTTTCTCTTCACCCCCCTTCCCCCCGCCCCCCCACCCTCAAAAAAAAAGAAAAAAAAAAGACAATGACGCCTGTTTTTCTGTTTTTCCATCTCCAGACCTTGGATGATGGAGTCCCTGCGCAGCCCCACCAACTAGGGCTGGACAATATCCGACAATATAAGCACATACATACGTACACACATACCCACGGCCATGGCCACCCCCATACATGGGTTCGTAACAATATATATATATATATATATATATATATATATATATATATATATATATATATATATATATATATATATATAACAGGATATGAGAAAAAATGCATAAGGGAAGGAATTGAAGCAAATAGGGTATTATGATACATTTTATGGAATGTCAAAAGCAGAAGTCATAATTGGTGAAGGCCAGATCGCCCCTAAATTGCTGTACAATTCAGGTCTCCACATTACAATGCAAAGAAAAATGAATATTCCCAAGGAAACGAGATTGAGACTGCTAAATTTGCATCCAAAGAGAGACGCAGGTTAAGAGACGAACCAATAGAAGTCTTTAAGTGGTACAGGGACTTATAACGAAGGCTACATAAGGAAAGTTCTTGGGATCAATAGCCAGTCTAAGACCAGAAATAATGGGTGCGTACTGTACAAGCTTGAAAATTTTGGTTTAGGAAAGAAATAGGAAAGAGCTGGTTCTCTATTAGAGTGATTGATGGGTGGAATGGATTTAGTGATCTGGCTGTTAGTGGCAAATCAATGTGGATCTTTAAAAGAAGATATCACAAATATATGGACGGGAATCATAAGTGCAAATATGTTCATAGAGGGACTGCCACGTGTGTGCCTTCTGCAGCTTATCTCATTTTCTTACGTTCTTTCATGTTTTTCATAACTGAGATGAACCGTGAATTTACTACTTACGCATGCTACAAACACTTCAAAGATAAATAGTTCTTGAAGTGTATCATAAAATCTACCGCAATACCACAGTCCTTAATTTTAGTGTTACAATCTTGACAGAGCAAGTTTACGTGCAGAATTAAACAAAATATGATTCTAAAATCAAATACAGAAATTTTAACTTACATAATAAATATTTCATCCTGTGCTTGTTATAAACGTGTTATAGTGTATTAAGATAAAACTATATAGAAAATGTTTAGCGTCAGTTCTTTGTCTCTCTCTAGCTTACAATAACTTCTTTTCATTGGAGTCAGGATCTTAGAAACATTTGTCACTGTCAGACGAATAACAAATGTAGCATTATTATTATTATTATTATTATTATTATTATTATTATTGTTATTGTTATTATTATTGTTATTGTTATTATTATTATTATTATTATTATTATTATTATTATCATTATTATTAGGACCTTCATTATAATTACTATTGTTATTATTATTATCATTATTATTATTATTATTATTATTATTATTATTATTATTATTATTATTATTATTTTATTATTACTG
The DNA here is from genome assembly GCA_020233015.1 of Callinectes sapidus. Classification (NCBI taxonomy): domain Eukaryota; kingdom Metazoa; phylum Arthropoda; class Malacostraca; order Decapoda; family Portunidae; genus Callinectes; species Callinectes sapidus. The sequence continues at coordinate 10,656,427 of CM035202.1, read as the reverse complement.
TTATTATTATTATTATTATTATTATTATTATTATTATTATTATTATTATTATTATTATTATGGAGGAGGAGGAGGAGGAGTTGTTGTTGTTGTTGTTGTTGTTGCTGTTGTTGTTGTTATTGTTGTTACTTCTGAGCTGTTGGTGGCAATAAGGGCATCTGCAGTAGTGACAATATTGATATGGTTGTTGCAGTTCATGTTCCTTACTAAACCCACACTAAAAAATAAATAGATACATTTTATCCTTCTGATGTTGTCGGTGCTGACGTTGTCGGCGCTGACGTTGTCGGTGCTGGTGTTGTCGGCGCTGGTGTTGTCGGTGCTGACGTTGTCGGCGCTGATGTTGTCGGTGCTGGTGTTGTCGGCGCTGGTGTTGTCGGTGCTGACGTTGTCGGCGCTGATGTTGTCGGTGCTGGTGTTGTCGGCGCTGGTGTTGTCGGTGCTGGTGTTGTCGGCGCTGATGTTGTCGGTGCTGACGTTGTCGGCGCTGACGTTGTCGGTGCTGGTGTTGTCGGCGCTGATGTTGTCGGTGCTGGTGTTGTCGGTGCTGACGTTGTCGGTGCTGGTGTTGTCGGTGCTGACGTTGTCGGTGCTGACGTTGTCGGTGCTGATGTTGTCGGTGCTGGTGGTGTCGGCGCTGATGTTGTCGGTGCTGACGTTGTCGGTGCTGATGTTGTCGGTGCTGGTGGTGTCGGCGCTGATGTTGTCGGTGCTGGTGGTGTCGGTGCTGGTGGTGTCGGCGCTGATGTTGTCGGTGCTGGTGTTGTCGGCGCTGATGTCGGCGCTGATGTTGTCGGTGCTGGTATTGTCGGTGCTGGTGTTATAGGTGGTGATGTTTTCGATATAGTCACAGGTGTTATAGCTGATGTTCCGGTAGAGGTATCGAAGATCATGGGTAGCGTAATGGTGCTTTGCTGAGCGGGGATAGTAGGCAGACCTGTGACACCCATATCCTGCAATCTCCTTCTGATTTCCTCGGCCTGAGTTTTTAGATCAGCGGTCAGAGGTGGGATCGAATTTCCAATTTCAACCAAGCGATTACCGATGTATTTCATAACATTGCGGTCATCATCATTAACAGTACCGAGATTGCTTACTTTATTTCGAAGCTCAGTTGTCAATGAAAGTATTTCAGACATCATGCCATTTGAGAATGCTCTCTGTAAATCATTAACAAGAGCTTCAATCATCATGACGTCTGCAGAAACAGCTCTCTTTTTTCTGCGCTTCCTACCGCCTCCTCCAAGAAGATTTACAATATCAGTTATTATTGCTGCAATGTCATCTAGGACGCCTGATAATGCATTGATCTGATTAATGAGGGCTGTCAATTGATCCAAGAGAGAGCCACTTGTTGGTCTTACTGTCGGGAGTCCTGGTGATGTGGGTCCTGCTGGTGGCGTGGTTCCTGCTGGTGGCGTGGGTCCTGCTGGTGGCGTGGGTCCTGCTGGTGGCGTAGATCCTGCTGTTGTCGCGGGTCCTGCTGTTGTCGCGGGTCCTGCTGTTGTCGCGGGTCCTGCTGTTGTCGCTGGTCCTGCTGTTGTCGCGGGTCCTGCTGTTGTCGCTGGTCCTGCTGTTGTCGCTGGTCCTGCTGTTGTCGCGGGTCCTGCTGTTGTTGCGGGTCCTGCTGTTGTCGCGGGTCCTGCTGTTGTTGCGGGTCCTGCTGTTGTCGCGGGTCCTGCTGTTGTCGCTGGTCCTGCTGTTGTCGCGGGTCCTGCTGTTGTCGCGGGTCCTGCTGTTGTTGCGGGTCCTGCTGTTGTCGCGGGTCCTGCTGTTGTCGCGGGTCCTGCTGTTGTCGCGGGTCCTGCTGTTGTTGTTGGTCCTGCCGTTGTCGTGGGTCCTGCTGTTGTCGTGGGTCCTGCTGTTGTCGTTGGTCCTGCCGTTGTCGCGGGTCCTGCTGTTGTCGTGGGTCCTGCTGTTGTCGTTGGTCCTGCCGTTGTCGTTGGTCCTGCCGTTGTCGTTGGTCCTGCTGTTGTCGTGGGTCCTGCTGTTGTCGTGGGTCCTACTGTTGTTGTCGAGGGTCCTGCTGTAGTCGTGGGTCCTGCTGTTGTTGTTGTGCGCTTTGTTGTCATTGGTTGTTTTGTTGATGTCTTTACATCTGCAAAAAGAACAGATTGGTAAAATCTTCTTCCCCTATCCATTCCTACGCTAATGAGACCAACCAACACTTTTTCAGAGACGACGAACCGTTCAGAAAGTTAAAAGATCAAGCAGGGGCGTCACATAGCGCCTGATTTCTGATCTCTCTAAAATTTCTGATTGGGTAGAGAAAACTTGTTAGAGTTCAATGACAAAAATAGATTTCTCTTTCTATCATCACAGCCTTCCAAACAACTATCCCATCTTCTTCAATGACACAACTGTCATCCTCTACTACACTAAATATCCTCGTTCTCAGTATTGCTGACAGATGCTCCACAATGACTTTGTTCCACAACTCTACTTTGTACCCTGTCCATGCATGTGTTGAAAAGTGATGGAGCAAGCATGCAGCCCTGCCTCACACCCGTATTCACAGGGAAGAAGTTGGACATGCCTCCTCCACACTTCACAGCACTCACAGTGTTAGCGACAAGATAGGTAGGAATTCATTGTATTTATATACATATATACATAAATATATATATATATATATATATATATATATATATATATATATATAGATATATATATATATAATATAGATATTATATATATATATATATATATAACTAGGCATTTCAATTGTTATTGTATCCATAGGATGTTCCATTTATTAGAATATAATAATAGAAACTCTCTAAGTATGATGTAGTTTATAAGATATCACTATATGAGAGAAAATAATGTACTTGAGAACTAAGGCATCAGACTCACACACCCACACCTGCATCACATGATCAAATGCCTTAGGTCAGCATATCTTTGAGCCGTGAGGCGAAGGGATGCGCCGGAGAGAAGAAAGGGAAAAACAAGCGGCGGTTTGAGGCGGTTGGGTGAACCCAATGGGCCGCCTCCGGTCACCGCCGGTCACAGCCGGGCACCGGCGAAGAGAAGAAAGACAGCCGGCCCGTGGGGTGGACGAGTGTGAAGAAACAGTGTGTTGTGTGCCGTGGAAGTGTGTGATCTCGGGACTTAATAGTGTTCTCTAAATTATCTCCGAAGAGACAAACTAAAGACTTCTATGAGAAAAGACAGTGATATTACCTACTTGCTCTAGGTCATGAATGGTAGAAAATTTGAAGGCTAGTTCACCAGGAAGGAGAAATAAGCCAAAACTGGTGGTGAACACTGAAATCTTCAAGAATAGAAAAAGAATGTGTTCCACTTTTTAAGTTGAATAATCAAATGATTTCTTATAGTCTAAGGAAGAGATATTTAGCACGTATAAATTCAGTTACAGTGACCCTTGAGTTTGAACAAAAATGAGGATAGAGATGGTAGGAAGGGACAGAAAAGGGTCTACAATCTGTGGCCCGAGACACCTGTGCTGTGATAGAAAAAAGAAGATGAGATTTAATAGAGAAGAGACGGTGCTCTACAGATGGAAAGTTAGATCTAAGACGGTGAATGTTGCACAAAGTAATGAAAAAAGTTGAGAGAGATGTCAAAGTATTTAGGGTCGATACAGGAAGGGCAGTCCGACCTAAGGACATAAATGGTCTTCTTCCCAGAAAGTGACCCGGAGGCTGGTATTGGAGTCACATTGGAATTCTAAAGTTTTCATTCATCTCATCGCTAAACACACAAAAGAACCGAACTGAATAAAACAGAATCGGACCAAACACTTCCTTGTCTTATTATGTTTGTTGGTTCCCATAGATTAAGAAGTGAAAAATGAGGCGTAGAAACTGGGGTTACCAGTGTGTGTGTGTGTGTGTGTGTGTGTGTGTGTGTGTGTGTGTGTGTGTGCGTGCGTGTGTGTGTTATTTTAAGTGAAGGGTGTGTGTGTGTGTGTGTGTGTGTGTGTGTGTGTGTAGTAGGATATTAGTTCTGTGTGAAGGAAGAAAATGATCTTGAGAGAGAGAGAGAGAGAGAGAGAGAGAGAGAGAGAGAGAGAGAGAGAGAGGGGGGGGGGGTATGCCAGTGAATGGAGACAAAGTTTTTTAGAGATTTCATGACTCACCCTTAACACAGCAGAAACAGGCCTTGTGTTCACACTTTCCGACTACGTAACCAGTGCATTGTCTCTTCTTGGGCACACAATGTCCGCGCCCGTACAAGCAAGTTTTGGGACACTTGACACAACACTGACATTTGTTTGAAAGGCATCCTTTTTTAATTTTCTTTTCATTTTTTTTGCACTTCTTCTTGCACTTGCCTCGTTTCTTTTTGCACTGTTTAGTGGCACTAGTTTTGCAGCCTGTAAATTAATGATAAGAATTTAATCTATGTAATTCTTTACATCCATAATTAGTAGGAAGTGTACTTATCACAGCGTACCAATGATCCCTACTCTCGTTAGGAGAGGACCTGTATACTCTAGTTGTAGTTGACAAATTTACAGATATCGTAATATTTCACAGGAAAGTTATTCTATTGCATACATATCTTATATTTCTAGATATTAT
>CM035202.1:10492346-10499846 GCA_020233015.1 Callinectes sapidus | reverse complement strand
GCAGTTCACGAGGAAATCCTGCACTCACTCAGCCGGCGCCTAATAAATGTTCTTCACCGATGGCAACGACTATCGTATAAAGTTTAGACCTCCCCGCCACTCGCCCGCCTGGCGGCCTCAGCAGGCGTCCACCCTTCACTCCAGCCTGCTGCCTAACGTCTCGCATGTGTCTTCCTGAGGAGGACTGGTCAGCTACCACGCCTGTGATAGCCCCACAGGACTACACTATGGCTCATAAGACCTATAGGTAAATTTATAGTTTAATACAATATCCCCTATTTCTACCATCACCCCCCAACCCCTCCAACAAGCTTGGGGGCCTTTGGGGATCCAGGTTTTTTTTTTGGGGGGATGCATGTATAAGCCATATATGACCTTTAAAAGAATCAACGATAATTTCTCTAAAAGTTTCAAGAGTTTCCCTAAATCTAGGGAAATTTTTCAATCAACCAAACCCTAACATTAAACTAACCTAACCTAACCTAGCCGGACTTAGAGAAAACTCGACAGACACAGCACATTTCCGTACCTTTTGCAGTCTTATTATTCATTTCCGACAGGTAGTAACACAATTGGAAATGTAAATAGTAAGAACAACAATCTGATGGTGGCCAAAATCATCTAGTGTTCATTGTACGAATCTATAGTAGAACCAAACTATAACGTCTTTGCTGCTCGAACAACAACCAAATCATGAAGTGAAACACGTTAAGAGAATAAGTAAAAGACTGAGATAAAAACATAACAAGATACATCAAGAATAGAAGAATACAAACAAAAAGAACAAGTAATATACACAAAAGTGGGAGCCGATACAAAAACTTTCAATTTCTCACTACAGTCATGCCTGGGAAACATCAGAGAAGGATGTATGCAAATATGATTATAGTGTTTCATGCCTTTCTTTATTACAGAATATAAAAGCAACTTCAAGGACTACAAGAAATGAGCTTCTACCTCCTGCCTCCCACAGGCATAACATCGCTCCACTCACTCATGAGGGATGCAGAAACAAGACTTCTTTATCTATGTCAGGTGAGTATATGTAAGCCTGTTCTGTAATGTGAGTTATTTACTCTTGATAGGCTCTTGAGAAGTAAGGTATGGCTACATTGTTCATGTACATTTATAAATATTTATCCTTGTATGCACATATTGCAGCTTCACCAGCGCTGGGGTGACAGTGAGAAGATCCAGAATCTCTTCCGTGACCATCTCAACCTTGCCTTCAACAGTGACTGTCTCATTGAAGGCACAGAGAAGGACTGCACAACATCTTACATGCTCAAGTTAGTCACCCTTCTTGCTACTTTTATTTCCTGGGTTACAAACTGAATATTGACCTAGCAATCTTAAACCACAGTATTGATAGATGTGACTCCAAGGCTAACTGTTTGTCTGCATGAGACTATTTTCATATATAGATAGATAATTATCACTACTTTATTTGTTTGTAGTTTTTATGTAGTGAAGCTTTATCCAAGACCAACAAGAAAGGATGGGAAAAAGAATCACAGTAGCAACCAGTCCTTAAATACTAATTGAGTTTAATATCTATATTTTTGGCGTGTGTGTGTACAGATGTGTAACTAAGTGTATATAATGAGTATCAATTAATGTGTTTTCTTATCTTTCAGACTTGCAGCTTTGGGTGATAGGAGATTTCAAAGCTTCCTGACTGATGCAGAAACATTATTCCTTGAACATCGCCTGGTGTGTGGAGGGGAAGCAGCCATAAGGGACACTATATCAGAGGCACTGACTCACTCTGGTCTTGCTCTGAAGAGTGTTTACCTCACACATTCACAACATGTGTTCATTCAACAACTACAAAAAGTGTTAAGAAGTCTTGTGGCCGCTGGGATGAATGAGTGTGAGGACCGGCAGGCGTGCCATCACTCCATTAAAGGTATTTGTGTCTCTTAACATCATTACTACAGTGCAGCCTTGCTTATCAAACAGCTCTCTTTGCAAAAAATTGGATTATGAACAGAATTTTGAACTCATCACAGCTTTGGTTGCTGTCCTGTAATTCAGTTCAGGAACAAGGTACACGGTAGGAAGCACATGATCACAATGTGTGTTGTGTCATGCTGTAGTTAATGCTCTGTGCATATATGTGCCATAGTATTCTCTTTTTGGCTTCATTATTTATATTTTTATTCTTTGTTCAATCATAAATGAACACATACATTTAGCGCAACACTCATCTACACCACATAACTGATGTGTTAAGGGATTGGGGAATGAAGACTGTGTTGCTACTCCCCTGTTAGTAATCTTTCTGAAGCTTGTTGTCTATCTTTAGAGTTCTTGAGATTCGTCCATTACACTGTGTTCACTATCTTGCATTGAGATGAGCTTAGGTAACAAAGAGCAACATTCTATGATTGTCTGGTCACCAATAGAAGATAGTTAATACCTGACTCAATGTATCCTGGAGAAAAGTTGACATTAATATTCAAATTAATTGTCTCTTTGCCAACAGTTCCATGGACCCTGGTGCTACCAATGGTGAAGACTCGCAGTGTGGTGCTGGCGGCAGGTCAGGCAGTGGTGGAATGTTCGCAGGTGGTGCAGTTACTGTGTCACCTCTTTGAGACATTATTTGTCCATGGGTTCAAGCAGCTGATTGCCAGTAAAGTACATGAGGACATACTAGAAGACAAAAGAATTGCTGCTGTCATGAAGAATCTGTACAGATTGTACAGAGAACATCATGTGGGAAAGATCATGATGCCTTCAAGATACCTGAAGCACACGCAGATAGAAAAGGAAGTCAGACATTTTCCCTTGTGCATGCTAGAGCTGCATAGAGACTTGAAGCGTCACAATCGACTGCGCCACTATGAAAGGTACCGGTTCACTTTGTACCTGAAGGATATTGGGGTGCCTCTGGATGAAAATATTGCCTTCTGGGAAAGTTATTATAGCAAGCCTCACAGCAGTGGCTCAGGTGGCTGCCAGCATGCATGGCAAAGTAGCAAGAAGCGCTATGCATACAGCATAAGACACATGTACGGCTTGGAGGGACGAAGGGTCAACTGTGGATCACACTCCTGCTCCAAATTACAGGTAGGCATGACTGGATCTCCAAGACCTGGATGTCATATCAAGTACTACGGCCTTCCACTTGATATCCACCATAGTTCATGTATTATTGTTATGTAATAAGTGACCATTCATGCTATCTAATATAATGATCATCTTGAAAACATAATCACAACTTATCAAGAAAGCTTCTATGAGTTATGCATTATTAATTTATGTATTTCTCCCTTCAGCAAATAGAATCTCATTTCCAAGAGAGAGGTGGGTGTCCCTTCAGCACCTCCACACCTGACCAGGTGATGCCCATGCTGCGGCCGCTGCTTAATGCCAACACTCACATTGAGGACGTCATTTCCAAGGAGATGACGGCTGGGAGACCCTCTGCTGCCTGTAGGATCCTCATGGCTTTCACTTTACTTAGAATGCAGCAAAAAGTAACCAATACCACATCTGAGAGTGGTTTGGAACAAGTGGGTCATAGTGGCACAAGAGGGACAGGATGCTCAAAACTGGTGGGACCTGAGTGTGGGGCTGTGCTGGACACCAACACTGCCACCACCACTACAGCTACTCAGAGGGAGGCATGTGGCACCTCACAAACCCCCACCAAGAGAGATGCTGGTTTGTGTTTGAGTGCTGGCAAAAGATGTACAAAGGGAAACAGTGAGTGCAAGGCAGGGCTGGTCACCACTAACCACACACTAACTCAGAGGGAGACATGTGGCACCTCACAAACCCCTTCTAAGGCAGACCCTGGCAAAGGATGTTCAAGGGTGAGTGCAGTGTGTGCTGCTGGCTGTCCTGGCTGTCCTGGCGAAACTAACACTGCAGGAGGAATATTTGTAGTTGATATTGAGGACATCACAGCATTGATGCCTCAGTGTCTCTTTAACAGACCATCACAGTATTACTTAAAGGTTGTCAACGGTGAGAAGTTATCTTGACCAATCATCATTGAGGTTTTTAAAGGTGTAGCATGTGATGTGATTATACAAGTATGAGTGTGGTGATGGGAAGAGTTGGACTAATGTATGTTAGGTGGTGTAAATATATGTGAGATAAAAATATTGAATTTTAAGGATACTTAAAATTAACTGACGACATACAGTTTTCAGAGATGGATTGCTGTAAACCTAAAGTTATTGATCAAGGATCTTTAGAATTTTAAGAGACAGACTCCAAGAAATGTTAACTTGGTATATTTGATTGAGGATCTCTACCAGAATTTAAGAGGTACATTACAGAAAACCTAAAATGATTAATCGAGAACCTTTAGAAGAATTTTAAAAAGCAGACTTAAGGAATCCTAAAATTGTTAATTGAAGAACTTAGAGTTTTAAAAACAATTGAAAATAATGTAATAATATATTTTGATAAAACAGGATTTTTTTTTACTGTGTGTTAAATTACCTCAACACTCATTGGATTCTCTCTCTCTCCCTCTCTCTCTCTCTCTCTCTCTCTCTCTCTCTCTCTCTCTCTCTCTCTCTCTCTCTCTCTCTCTCTCTCTCTCTCTCTCTGTATAGCAATCAGAGAGGATTGACAGCTGCTACTTGGTACATCTTTCCATAACTACCAATCACTGAGGGATCTTTACTTAATATACAGCCACATTGAATCTTTGAAGTGGGTTGATCTATCCAGTCATCCACATATCCAGACATCAATGCATCTATCCATCCACACATTAATTGACACTTAGGTGGATGTGTGGGTGGGTCAACAGTGTGAGGATGGATGGCATGGGTGAATCAGTGTAGATGATGAGGGTAAAGTTTTGGGTGAATATAAGAACATGAGAAAATGAGGGAAGCTGCAAGAGGCCGTTAATTCATCAAGTCTACTCGTGGCAGTCCCTATGTCAACACCACTGTCTCATTCTACCTCTCATCCTCATCCATAAACTTGTATAATGCTCTTTTAAAACTCCCTATTGTCTCAGTATTAATGGGTGGATGAATATGAGTTAAATAAGTGGGCAGTGAATAGATTGGTGGGTGGTTGCTGTGGTGAGTGTGGGTTGGTATTACAGGTGGAGTGTGGTGGATGGGTGGATGTGTTTGAGTGGACTAGAGGTGGATAGAGGAGAGATACGAGTCGGTGGATAGATAAAGTTACGAATCCTGGCCAGGATGCGAGGGTAGGTAGGGCTTCCACTCGGGATAACGGTTCCCAAACAGGTGGGCTTTCAGATACAAGCCCTCCGTTAGCCAATAAATTCCCGTAAAAACCCTACATTGTATAAAAAGAAATGTAGGTGGGGTGGATGTGAGTGCCCCCTACCACCACCACCACTACCACCGCCACTCCTACTAAAGCTTAACTGGGCTTCCAAATCAGACCATTGGCTCGGGTGAACTTGTGCCTATACGAGTGTGAATCAGAGTGCGTCAGGGCGGAGTGTCTTCCCTCAGGACCATTTGTGTAATCTAATTGGTGGCCGCCAACCTCTGCCGCCCTCTGATTGGCTCATCTGTTTGTGTCTGGCTTGCTTCTCTCTCTCTCTCTCTCTCTCTCTCTCTCTCTCTCTCTCTCTCTCTCTCTCTCTCTCTCTCTCTCTCTCAGACAAGGAGTTCAATAATTTAACCCCTTGAGCACAGTGACGCTTTTTCATATTCATTTTGGTTACTGTTGGGCGGTTTTACACAACTTCAGAAACTTTTTAGGGATTGAAACGATGAAGACTTTGGCCATTAATCTTCTCATCTCCATAAACCCTTCCCAATGTCAATAAAATCACCTAATCAAACCCAATGATCGTGGTAAAAGGGCGTCCCAGTACTGAAGGAGTTAAAAGGATGGGAGACTGAGAGTACTACTTGACTATTGCAATGAAGTGGACAGAATAAGGAGCGAAAGTAGAAAGCCTTCTCGAGTGACTTCATATCACAGGTATGGGGGAATACAGAATAGAGCGGGAAGTTCTTGAGTCGAACATTAAAAGAGATACAAAAATTGGCTCGTATTTATTGTCAACTTGCTCTCTCACCGCGACAAATTTCCAAGACCACAGAGACGACCAGCAGGACTCTAAAGATAGTATTTTCCTTACAATAAACTAGAAATCTTGCTTATCCATCGCCAGAACCATAGAAATGCCCTTAAAAACAGAGTATCTTCAATTAGAGAGAGCCTTTGGAAAGTAATGGTGATGAGACAGCTAAACGTTCCTGAATACCGCCCAATATTGAGAGTACCAACTAACTTTTGCTTTCGGGAGGTGGATGGAATAAGTGAAAACAGGAAAAGCATAGCATAGAGTTAACCATTCAAGAAGAGTGCGAGATGGAGAATACTGGTTAATCATTGCATTGGGAAGTCGACGTAATAGCGATGAGATGAAGTAGAAACCCTTGTACAGAGAAGAGGTTTAGTAGGCTAGTAGGAGTGTGAGAAAATTAAATGATCTTCGCCGCTCGCTGCCCTGTCATCCCCAGCAGGTGGACGTGGCGCCTCAGTTCCCGGACATGTCTTGTGCGGCATAAATAAGAGGGAGTGACAGATTATTATTGTCTATATATATGTTTTTCCACCGGTGTGAGAACCTTCCTCGTCATCCATCACTAAGGTGGTATCCTCGACACGGTGGAGTCTCTCTCTCTCTCTCTCTCTCTCTCTCTCTCTCTCTCTCTCTCTCTCTCTCTCTCTCTCTCTCTACATACAGATAATTAGGTTCTCAACATATCTTATACTATTAACGCTGTAGATTCCTCGCTAAACTATCAATGGCATCAATAAATACACTGGAAATCAAGAACCCCCACTAGAGCTATCAAAAAAGACAACACAAGACGCTGCAACATTCGAGATTGAGGCGCAGAGAGACACTTCACGCAGCGACACAAGAACCAAACCTTCAAGATCAAAACAGAGGCAGCGGAATCCATTGAGGCGTCCAAGTGTTTGCGTACTAAAAGGACTCGAGTTATTATTGCATCTAGGTCAACGTGTTTTGCTCCTTCTCGTTTAGTATCTTAATGTAAGTGATGCTGACTCCTCCCTAGTGCTCCCTTTCCCTAACCAGTCGTTCTATCATAACAACTTGACATGACCCTCAGTAATAATGATGTGCTAAGCTTATTCAACAAGTCAAAGGGTGTCGGATGGCCTACAGACACTATTGAAGTATTTCTTGGGATTTAATTGATTTCCTTTCCAACAGTTTCTCAATATGTTGATCACGGAGGGGCGGTAAGGAGGAGTTTTAATGATTAGTCTATTTGTGTTTTATTTTTCTCCGTTTCCAAGCCCCGCCATGTCTCCTGTAGATGTGAGGAAGTGAAACAAGAGAGAGACAATAACTGAAAATTGAGAAAAGACAGAGGTACACGAGTCTTGAGTCTTGAAAAAGAAGTATTGGTAAAATATTCACATTGACAGTCAGGACAACTAACTTTGTCAGGCAGTCTCTCTCTCTCTCTCTCTCTCTCTCTCTCTCTCTCTCTCTCT
>CM035202.1:10464888-10480388 GCA_020233015.1 Callinectes sapidus | reverse complement strand
GAGAGAGAGAGAGAGAGAGAGAGAGAGAGAGAGAGCAAATAGAAATACAATATCGCGCCTCAATACAGTCCTCCTAAAAAAAAAGAGAAAAAAAGAGTGAGAGAGAGGAGAGAGAAGGAAGATCACTAGCGTTCGCGGGTTCAGCCCAATTACAACACAACTGTGCCTGCCAATTGAAAGGCGCAGATTGTCACCGGATGGGACGGGCGGCGATGAACGAACGCACGTATGCATGTATATACGCACGCCTGTATGTACGTATCTATGTATATATCTAAAAAAAAGTGATGGTCCAATAAAGCGAAAAACTTGCTCGCTTCACCAGCCCCACCAGCCTTGCCAGTGACGCCTAATAGCTGAGAGAAAACGGGAGTAGTGGTGGTGATGGTAACGATGGCGGTGGTGATGGTGGTGGTGATGTAAGTGGTTTTTAAATAAGTTACCGGGGTTTTCAAGAGTGTTTTGGTGGTTATAATGACATATTTAGCAACAATTCCGTATAATGAGTGATAATTACAACATATCACATGATCTAGGGAAAGTTACAGGGATTTCATGATTCAGATGATAGATCAACACAGATTGCGCCTCGCCAGGGGGAAAAATAACAATTAACACACTCTATTAGAAAATACACGAGTTTTCTGGAGCATATTCGTGGTTCAAGTGATAGACTGTTAATGATTAATTCCCAGCAGTGTAAAAAAAATATATATAAAAAATCAGCAAATTCTACTGAAAGATATATTGGGTTTAGTGATTCAGGTGATAGATTAAAATAACAATTAATACACTATCAAAAATACACGAGTTTTCTGGAACATTTTCGTGGTTCAAGTGATAGACCGTTAATGATTAATTCCCATCACTGAAAAAAAATATATGTATAAAAAACCAACAAACTCTACTGAAAGATATATTGAGTTTAGTGATACAGGTGTTAGATTAATACAAATTTTACATAGTGAGTGTGAAAAATAACCAGGAGAAACAGACTAATAATCTCCGTGGCCTTTGAAAAGAGTGGTGATGGGAGAACAAAGCCTGTCACAACAACAGCTGCTGCCCTTCAGTGCCGGGACGCACACTGAGGCCTGCTGTTGTGTGATTTAATATCCTGTAGCAGACGCGTTTAGCAAATCAGTGAGTGACGTTACTCTTGAAATATTCAGTTTGGCAGACAGGTGTGAAACGCTGTGTGTGTGTGTGTGTGTGTGTGTGTGTGTGTGTGTGTGTGTGTGTGTGTGTGTGTGTGTGTGTTCCAACTATCTCTCATATCCAAGGCCACACACACAAACACACACACGCCAGAACAACGGATGAGTGAAATGTATCAGCAGAGGAAGTGATGAATGCAAAAAGTGTATATAAACGATATAGAGAGGCAAAAATGACACGTGTGTAGCAAAAGGACGGGACATTACGAACTTAAATTGACCTTGCAAAAGATAACAAGTATTGACGAAATGAAACAGACAGATACAAAGAGAGACTGTGGAGCAAATAGACGGATAGACAGACACACAGACACCAACAAACCCGCCAGTAAAATTCCTCTGAAAATACGAAATGAAAGAGGCAAACACAGAGAGAGAGAGAGAGAGAGGTGGACACACAGACGCACACCAGTAAAAATTCAAGAGAAACACGAAATGAAACTGGAGTAGAAAAGAAACAGAACAACAGGGGAGACAGACAGAAACATAGAAGCACAGACAACAATAAAAATCATAGACGGAACAGATTAACAGAAAAACAGACGAGTATACAGACAGATACTGGAAACAAACAAACATTCTACACCACCACCACCACCACCGCCACTACCACCAGCACCACACCGCCACAGTCCACACATTGGGGCCGCGTCAACACCCTGGTGGAGGCGGTGGCTGGTGAGCATAATTGTATTGCGCGTTGACGTGATCAAGTCAATTGGGGGATAGATTTAAACGGGCAGGTGATTCGCTCTGGAATGCCAAAACGCTCTCCCCTCCCGAAAAAATATAAAAAAAGGGGGAAAAAATGTAAATATTGTATACAGTTGATAAAAATACGTGTGGGAAAAAAATATATATCTGTGGTGAGTGTTGGTGTATTAGTTTCTTATATAATAGGTAATTGTGGATTGCAGTATGAGGTATGAGGTATGAGGACGGTGTGTTATGAGTGGTATGAAGGTACTGGTTCATTAAGCCTTACACATACATACACACACACACACACACACACACACACACACACACACACACACACACACACACACGTACACTGACCCCTTCCTCTCCTCTCTCAGAACAAAAGAAGAAATAAAATGTGACAATATTGAATAAGAAAATAAATATATAGAAAAAAAAGACGCATCGCAAATCTGGCGCACAACTTTCACTAATTAATAAAGAACGATGCAGGTGAAAAAAAAAATGTATAAATGAATAGTGAATTGAAATGAAATAATCCCCGCCAGGTTGTCTTCTTTTCAAATCACTAGTTAATCATTATTTGTTTGGCAGTAATTAGCATTTGAACGTGAAACTTTTTGAACTTTTTTTTTATCTATTTATCTGTAGCAAATTAATATACCACCACCACCACCACCACCACAGTACAACACCGCTTCGCATTCTACTCTCTCTCTCTCTCTCTCTCTCTCTCTCTCCCCTTCATTACCTCCTCACCCTCTTAATTACGCCTTCATAATCCTCCTTCTCTCATTGCGTCATTCGTTAACTTAAAGCCATTTCTCTCTCTCAGTCTACCCTTAACCCGTTCCCCTCTTCCATCTTTCATTTCCCCTTTCTCTCTCTCTCTCTCTCTCTCTCTCTCTCTCTCTCTCTCTCTCTCTGCTTCTCTGCTTCTAAGTGCTCTTTATTTCTCATTTCCTTCCTCCCTCTTTCCACTAACTCTCTTCTGCCACTTTCTCCTCCTCCTCTTCCACCTCTTCTTCATCCTCTTCTATTTCCTCACCCTTCTACTCATCTTTGTCCTCCTCCTCCTTCTCCTCCTTCTCCTTATTCTCGTTATCTCATTGTTTTCTTTATTATACTCATTCATCATCTTGTTATAATCGTCCTGTTTCTCGTAGTTTCTATCTTCGCAACCTCGTTCTCTGTTCTCCCTATTTTCGTCGTTCTCTACCTTGTCTTTGTGATGTTTTGCTCTCGTCTTTCTGATTGTCTCTCTCCTCGTGTCCAAGTGTTCTAATGTCCTCGTTCTGGGATCTCCTCAATCTTCTCATACTTGCTTTTCCAGTGTTGTCTCTGCTCTCGTGTGTATCTGTGTCTTCGTGTTATTGTGTTCTTCTAGTGTCCTCATCCGTCCTTCTCCTCTTGTCTTTCTGTCTTTGTCTTCGTGTTCTTGTGTCTTCGTGTATCAATGTTTCCGTGTTCCAGCGTCTTCTTGTGTCCCAGTATCCTCTTGTGTCCTTTTTTCGATGTCCTTGTTCCAGTGTTCTCTTGTGTCTTGGTGTTCTTGTGTCTTTGTGCTCTTGTGTCCTCGTGTTTCAGTGTCTTTCGTGATCTTGTGTCCTCTCGTGTCCCCTTGTGTCCCAATTTTCTTCGTGTTCCAGTATCCTCTTGTGTCCTTCGTGTCCCTTTATGTCCTCTTGTGTCTTTGTGTTCCAGTGTCCTTCTTGTTCCAGTGTCCTCTTGTGTTTTCGTGTTCCTGTATTCTTGTGTCCTCGTGAATCGGTGTCCCGGTGTTCCAGTGTCCTCTCGTGTCCTCTTGTGTCCTCACAGTGTTGCATATTCTCGTGCTTCGCCATTTAATAGTAGCGTGATTTCTCTACTGCAAGGACCCATCAGGAGTCAGCCGACGTGTCCGTGTCTGTCTGTTCCGCACGCCTCCTCCTCCTCCTCCTCCTCCTCCTCCTCCTCCTCCTCCTCCTCCTCCTCCTCCCTCCTCCTCCTCCTCCTCCTCCTCCTCCTCCTCTTCTTCCTCTTCCTCTCATTCCTCCTCTTCCTCCGTCGCCGCCACCGCCTACCACGCCTCCATCATCTCCCTTTGTCATAAACAGCGGCACCAACGGCGGCGGCGGAGGTGGTGGTGGTGGTGGTGGTGGTGGTGGCGAATGGAAGATATATTACGTATGTGTGTATCTATTATTACTACTATTATCATTACTGTTGTTGTTATTATTGTTTTTGTTCTACTACTACTACTACTACTACTACTACTACTACTACTACTACTACTACTACTACTACTACTACTACTGATGATGATGATGATGATGATAATGATGATGATGGTGGTGGTGATGATGACGATGGTGATGAGTCCGTTTATATTCTCTTTCATGTAAAAAGGATTGGATCAGCCTTGACAAAATCGTTTTTTTTTTCAATTCGTTTTTTCCCCTCTCTTTCCACCCGGCTTTCCTTTAGTGTCATGATTAATTCTAATTTGGATTATCGCCAGATATTTTTTTAATGAATGCGTGTGAAAATATTGATGGGTGAAGATTAGACCTGTTCGCATGAGAGAGAGAGAGAGAGAGAGAGAGAGAGAGAGAGAGAGAGAGAGAGAGAGAGAGAGAGAGAGAGAGAGAGAGAGAGAGAGAGAGAGAGAGAGAGAGACCTCCCCTCTTTTCAAAACACTCAACACAACAACCAGGCTCTTCTCACCACTGCATCTCTTCCTTCACACGAATCCTCTCTGCCTATCATTGGTTAAGAATTTCAACTACTTCAGTACCACATTCACTATTAACCCCTTCAATACTGGGACACATCTTTACCACGAGTTTTGAGTGTCATTAGACGATTTTATTGACATTAGGAAGGGTCTATGGAGGTCAGAAGATTAATGGCCAGATTCTGTACTATTTCAATGTATAGAATCGACAAATAATAAGCAGAATAAGTATGAAAATGCGTCTATTCTCTGTTAACTCCTAGTAGTACTGGAACACATTTTTACCACGAGTTTTGAGTGTGATTAGACGATTCTATTGACGTTAAAAAAAGGTGTATGGAGGTCAGGAGATCAATTGCCAGATGCTGCACTATTTTAACACATAATATCGACAAATAATAAGCAGAATGAATATCAAAAATGCGTCCCAGTACTGAAGGGGTTAACAAATTGGAAAAGTCTCCCCGTGATGGCCAAGCAAAAGCGTTCATCTCCGTATAGGGCGCGGCGTGGCTAGCGTCCTACGGGGAGCCTTTTTAAAAACCCCAATGCACAAAATTCAGTCCCACGTGGAGTTAATATTTCACTCCCGAACTTTTATTTTCCAACGCGTATTACGACGGCCCTTCCATATAACCGCTGTACATTTTTCACCGGGATCTTGTGTGTGTGTGTGTGTGTGTGTGTGTGTGTGTGTGTGTGTGTGTGTGTGGGTAGGTGTGTGTGTGGGTTTGGGTGTGGGTGCGTGATAGCTGAAGTATTTTATCTAATCTACCACACACACACACACACACACACACACACACACACACACACACACACACACACACACCTTCTATAATATTTCCTCAAATTTTCCAAGACTCGAACCTGGGGACACTCAGAACACTAGAAGAACAAGTCACCAGTGAACCAATTACAACTTTTTTTTCTAGATTTTTTAAGGAATAATGGAACCGAACCTGTGGGCACCCAAACACGAGGGGAGTAAATTACCAGGTAGCCAGCAGGTGTTATCCAGCAGTGGCCGGGAGTAGTGCACGTGACCTCCATCCTTTCAATACACGATATCCATTTTTATATTGGGGGGAAATATTTTTATATTAATTTTTATCCCCGGTGGAAATCGTGTGTTCGCTTCTATTTAATCTTACAGGAAATACTGCGCAGCGGGAGCCATTTCGCTAAGCTCATAACAATTAGCATGATTTCAGGTACTACTCGTTCTATTTTTTCCCCCTCCTCTTTTCCCTCTCTCTCTCTTTCCCCTCTTTTTATTATTAGAGAAATACACAGCACTGCATTTTCATCACGGGAACACTGCATGGAAAGCGCCCTATAGCTCCGTTCCTCTTGTTTACCTGCCACTGCCTCTATACAGGTGACCCACGGGTGACTTACAGGTGTGTCCAGGTGTGCAGACGCGGCCGCTATCTCAGGTCATGTCACTCAAGTTATACAAGGTTGGATGTCACCTCAAGTTTTCTTTTTTTTCTCTCCTTTTTGCGTGGGGAGGGGAAGTAAATGTGAACTTTGTCAATTTCCTTGCACAGGTGAAGGTGAGGAAAATCAATCTGCTGGGAGACGTGAGGAAAAGTGTGTGTGTGTGTGTGTGTGTGTGTGTGTGTGTGTGTGTCGCCTCCAGCCGAACACAGCATCATGTACGGTGACTGTACACACACACACACACACACACACACACACACACTCACACCTACCCACCCACCTATGCATACAGACATACAACCACACTTTATCTTTATTATCTTCTCTCCTGTCTCTTCCTTTCTTTCTCCTCCCCACTCGCCCCCCTCCCTCGCCTCTCCTCGTCCTTCACCAGTGTATACATAACAGCAGCGTCGTCTGGTGAGCGGCTGACGGCGCGATAATTGTTCACAGCGTAGTAATTACCGTCATTCACCGCTGCCTGCCACTTAATTGCTTCTGATGGAATAATTCACTCTCACGCCAAAAAAGGTCAGACACGCAATTATGAATGCAAGAGATTTTCAACACAAACTGATACGCAATTATGAATGGAAGGGTAATTTTTGATGCGTTCTCTCTGTACCTCTTTCTCTCTCTCTCTCTCTTTCTCTCTTTCTATATCTCTCTGGTAATGTAGTCTCTGGTATTGTTAGCACGATTAAATGGTTCCTTCCTCTTAACTACTTCAGTGTTAATTCTATGACTGCTACTGCCTGCCTCGCCTCCTCTCCTCGGTATGGCATCGCTTTTAATATTCACAAATTCTGGTTTCCGTTTTCTACTAACTTTGTCAGTGTTAATATTATTGCTGCTAGTGCTATTTCCTGTTCTCGGCATAGCGTGTCTGTTCTCATCACTTAATCTTTTATGGTTCTCTCTGTTACGTTCTGGCAGAATTAGTTGCTTCCATTTACACGTAACTAATTTAGTGGTATTATTGTTACTATTATGATCTTCTCTTTACGGTATAGGTTCACTGCACGCGTCACTCCGTATAATGCTTCCTCTCATTATATTCATTATACCTAAGATGATAGCTGAGTCGAGTCTCATCATTCTATCTTAAAATAATCTCTTCCTGGAAAGGGATTGATGTTTATATCCTCACATGATTAATGTCTTTTTCATTTTCAGATTTACGGTTAGGTTATTCTTTCAACTTTTTTCCAGATAGATGGTCTTCTGAAAACCCCCGCCTTTGCTTTTCTTTTTTTTTTCTTCATACCTGGAATATAAATAATCTCGGGACATTATATCGTTGGGATTCTTGTCTATTCGTGTTAACCTTTTCCAGCTTTTGAGTAATTCATAATCTGCAACAATATAAGATTAAAATCTCTACCCACCACCTAACACCCCCCCCCTCTCCCTCTCTTTCTCTCTCTCACACACACACACACACACACACACACACATTCTTACATTCATACTCGTCAACTGAAGGCAAACACATCCTTCCTTTCCCTAAACAGTCACATCATCAAAATCACTCTCTCACACCCACAACCTCAATCACAAAAGTCTCACAATCACTTCTAGATTCACCTTACTCCCACAACCTCAATTATGTAGCATATCCACACACACATACACACACACATACGCAATAACACCGCACTCGACTCTCACTTTCAAATCACGTATACTGCAAACCTTTTCTTTTCCTCCTTCTCCTCCTCCTCCTCCTCCTCCTTTAACTCCTCGTCGTCTCGCGTGGCATCGTTTGAATGCAACCCAACAGAGACACTTGACTACACTGGAATGATATAACATACCCGCACATATACACAACTAAACCGCATTCAACTCTTATATATTCAAATCACGTATGCAGCAAACCTTTTCTTTTCCTCCTCCTCCTCCTCCTCCTCCTTCTACTTCTCGTCTCGCGTGGCGCCGCTTGAATGCATCACTTCCTTGCCCAATCAACCTTCAAGACTGGCGATACATTCCCGTCCCCTTAACGCCTCGGAACACTGAACGGAGGGTGAGCTTTAATACCTCCATTCTCGGGGTGATATTTTGAATTATTCGCCACGGATCCACGTCACCAATATCTCTAATGGCAACTAAATTATTCACGAGTGGAGACCGCTTTTCCTGCCGCGCGACGGGGTATATCACCAATCATACGGTACCACCAGCAGCAGCAGCAGAAGGAGGAGGAGCAGGAGGAGGAGAGATAGAATGACGCACAGATCGGAGAGAAAGGAGGTAAATAGTAAAAAGAAGAGAGGGAAAAAGATGGAAATTAGAGTAAAAATCGAGGAAGAAAGAGAGGAATATGATGCGCAGATCGGAGGCAAAAGATAAATAGTTAAAGAAGAGAGGGAAAATATGAAAAATATAGGGAAAATGTAGGAGAAAATGGGAAAGGGATAGAAAAAGACGACGAGGAGCAGACGTTGTTAGGGAAAATGAAAATGATAAAAAATAGGGAATATATGCAAAATGAAAGCAAGATAGAAAGAAAAAGAGAAGGGAAAAAGAAGACCAAAGCAAAAACTGTGGGAGAATATCGCATAAAAGTAAGATTTAGAGAAACAAGAAGGAGAAAGGAAAGACAGAATGATAAACGGAAATGAAATCAGGAATAAAGGAAGAAAAGACGGGGAAAAGTGAAAATGGAGGAAGACATTAGAAACAGCAACACAAAACGTGGAGAGCAAAAGAGACAAAAGCCAAAACAAAACGAAATAGAAAGGAGAAAACTCAAAATAAATGACAAACTGAGGGGAAAAATGAAAATAAAAAGAGAAAAAGAGAAAAAAAGGAAAAAAAAATACGGATGTAACGAAAGCCTTTGGGAAATGATAATATAATACACCTTATTTTCTTCACACACACACACACACACACACACACACACACACACACACACACACACACACACACACACACACACACACACACACACACACGCACCTTTCGCATTTCACTCCACCCAATTTATTTCTTTGTTTCTTCTTTCTTTTCCTCCTTCCTTTGTATTGTGCGTTCTTATCAGCCGATCCCAAGAATGTGTGTGCATGTGCGTGTCCGTGCGTGTGTGTGTGTGTGTGTGTGTGAGTTTGCGTGCGTGCGTGTGCGTGTATGTGTAGTCTGTTCTAATCCTTGACTAATTTTCGATCAAGCCTCCCCCCACAATTAATTCTCTCTAATGAGTCTGTAAAGCGTTTTTCACCGGCGGATCTTTTATATCGAGGAAGTAAATAAATAATTAATTCACCGCCCCAATAACAATAATATAATAATAAAGATTGAATATTGCCATCATTCTTTTTTTTTTCTCCCTGACCCTTCCCTTCTGTGCTTCTAAACTTAAATTCTCCTTATCCACCTCTCTCTCTCTCTCTCTCTCTCTCTCTCTCTCTCTCTCTCTCTCTCTCTCTCTCTCACAAACACACACACATGTAGGAATAGGTTCAAATT
This sequence comes from Callinectes sapidus, assembly GCA_020233015.1. Lineage (NCBI taxonomy): Eukaryota > Metazoa > Arthropoda > Malacostraca > Decapoda > Portunidae > Callinectes > Callinectes sapidus. Next base: position 10,470,833 of record CM035202.1, on the reverse strand, counting down.
AGTAGATTGTGAATTATATTATCACGTTTCCTTCCTCCTATTACTATCTTATCTTTTCTCATATTATTCATCCTTCACTGTTTGCAATATCCATCTTGATTTATTTATATTTGTGTTTTTCCTCTTATTTTTCTTGCTACACATTATTTTCGGAATTATAACAATACTGTTAATAGTAATGGATAATGATATTAATCAACACTTTTTTCTTTACTGTTCGCAATATCCACATTATTTTCTTTATATTATTGTTCTTCCTCCTTTTTGCTCATTTATCTTATAATAATAATGATAATAATATAACAAGTATGGATAAGGACATAAATTCATTAATACATAGACAAAACTATATTTTGTTCAATTTGTCTTGCTTTCTGAATTATAACATTAGTAATAATAATAATAATAATAAGAATAACAATAACAATAATAATGATGATGATGATGATGATGATGATGATAATAATAATAATAATAATAATAATAATAATAATAATAATAATAATAATAATAATATGAATATGAAAATAGGAGAAACAGATCCCGTTTTATATAAAAAAAAACTACCCTGACCTAACATGACCCAGATAAACAACTTGCACTTACACCAAGAATCCACTCCAGCAGGGTTCGAATCCACTACCCGAGGCGGAGGAGGATCAGATCGCATTCTTCGGTACGGGGAGGAGACAAAACGCCGCGCTGTCAGGAAAGGGATAGGAGATATGCCGAAAAAAGTGAAGGGCAGGAAGACTACCGATGAGGGAACGGGAAACACAGAACGGGTCCAATAGTAGCCTGACCAGGTACGGAACACGTCAAGCAGGGTAGAAATTAGGTTACTCTCACTCAAAACTTCGCCGTAGTCTAGTCCTTCCTTCCCGCCACCTTCCTAAACCCGTCTGCCTTGTGTGGGTGGCCGCGGGAAGGGGTGGGAAGGGGCGGTGATGGGGTGGAGAGAGTGCGGCAGGGGAGGTGGCGTGGGAAAGGTGGTGGTGACTGCCCTCTCTTTCCTACGATTCTCTCTCTCTCTCTCTCTCTCTCTCTCTCTCTCTCTCTCTCTCTCTCTCTCTCTCTCTCTCTCTTCCAGTACTTGGTCTTCCCAGCGTGAAATGGAAGATTACTTTTTTGCCAACGAGAACTTTTCGTGATAGTAAAAAGATGAACAGATAAATCAAATAGATTGTAATCGTGGTAGCTGTGGTGCTGGTGGCAAAATCTGCTTTTTTTTCTAAATTATTGTAAGGATTAAGTATTATAAAAGCTTTTAATTAGTTTATCAGGAAAAAAAGGGAAAAAACAATCATTAGGGTAAATATGTAAACTGTGTGTGTGTGTGTGTGTGTGTGTTAACATGGTTTATGCATATAGTGTTTCTTCTAATCCACAGTTTTAATCCAACCACCTTGTCTCTTCACACACACACACAACAACAACAACAACAACAACAACAACAACAACAACAACAACAAAACATAATCATTAGGGTAAATATGTAAACTGTGTGTGTGTGTGTGTGTGTGTGTGTGTGTGTGTGTGTTAACATGGTTTATGCATATAGTGTTTCTTCTAATCCACAGTTTTAATCCAACCACCTTGTCTCTTCACACACACACACAACAACAACAACAACAACAACAACACAACAACAACAACAAAAACTAAGTCAGCTTCCATTGATATGCATGTTTTCACACATTTCAAAATTCTCAAAAAATGTTGAACACTGTCCTGACTCATCACCTTTATTTCTGAAATATCCTAATGTTTAAATGCATTTGTTTTTCTTGTAGCTATAAAGGTCAGTGGGTCCGTGATGAGAGAGAGAGAGAGAGAGAGAGAGAGAGAGAGAGAGAGAGAGAGAGAGGGGGGCAGGCCACCCCTTCCATCTCACTCCTCGGTTGCCAGGTATGTAATAAAACCTTGTGTTATTTCCTATGAGTGTATCCTGTCAGGGTTGCCTCTTTCATTATTCTTACGTTCATTAAATCATCACCATTTTCAATAGCCTGCAAGGGCCCTTTAATTCACCCCTTAAATGTTCTAAAACAATAACGTCGAGAACAAGTTTCCGCGCACTTTTTTTCTTCTGTCTGTGTGCTGGATCTTTTTTTTGCTCTCTCCATTCTTTCAAGAGTTTTTGTTTGTTCAGCTTCCACACCACCCACTCACGCGTTCATCCCAACACATACGAGAATATTGCTGGAGCCACGAGGTACTAGAGAAACAGGAAACTTGAGTAATGGTGAGGTGCAGAGGCAAGGGAGGAATGGGAGGGGGTGAAGCTCAGGCAGGCAGACAGGAGAGGGATGGAGGTAGGCGGCGAGACGGCGTTTATTGGCGGGAACACTCATGCACTGGGATGAAAACTCGTCCTCTTCCCACCACCGCTTACATTAGCTGGAAAAGTTGAAGTAATCCAAGTAAAATATCACATACATTACTTTACTATAAAAAGAAACGTTATTATCGGAGTGGAGTTTATCTATGCACCATGTAAGTTCATCATATACGTTTACGACCAGCTCTGACCTTGAAAATGCCATGGGTGATAAACTGTCAGATCCTAACGATCACAATCACCTTTATTGCGTGTTTTATAATCACATAAAGTCTTGTTCAAGCATGAAAACTGAGAGAGTGAGTACGTTGAGTAGCTACTCAGGGAAAGACCTATACCACGAGAGACAAGTTGGGATAGGAGCAATAGTCGAGCGGGTGAGTGTGTGGGAGGGTTGGTACTACTGCCATTCCCCTACCACTGTAACGCACAAGCACACAAGTGTTACAACGCTGCCTGATTCATCCACACCTTGAACACATCTTCCACTGCAAAGCAAAACATTACGCCTTACTTCGCTCTTTCCCCGCTGCAGACGTTGACATTTCTCTTTGCACTTTCTCGTCTTTGCCAGAAAAACTACGGAGGAAATCATATCGTTCATCTCGATGCACAGAAACCCTTTGATCAATAAAGTTCCGGTGTCTGGAAATTATGTGAATCTCGGTGTGGAAATGGTGGATACAAATCAGCTTTCTTTTCGTGACGATCAGAGACAAGTGTTGGGAGCAGAATTATTGAACTTAACCCGAGACGGAGTGGTAGGTGGAGGGCTCCTCTGTCTCTTACTCCCTACCTCCATCCTCCCCCTTCCTCCTCTCCCCACCGCTCCTTCCTCTCCCTAGTGACTGCCCTCCCAAGGACTGAGTTACACACACACACACACACACCAACAGACACTTGACTGTAAAACTGAACTAGGAAAAAGATAACCAGCAAATGTTATCTATTTTCTCTTTGTTATTCAGTCTGGACATCCCTTGCGTTATTAAAATCTCAGGAAATGTGAGAGGACTTCCTTTTCCTACTTTGCCTCCTTTCCCGCGTACCACTACCACATGGAAGGGAGGGAGTGAGAAGGAAGAGGCTGAGCGGACAAGGCGGTGGGGTGGATGATCTCCCGCCTCCCTCCCTTCCCGCTCTGCCTCCCAAAGCGTAAATAGTCAGTGACGCCACTGCTCCTTCCTCCTCTCACTGCTCTAGCTCGTCTCAACCATCGATGTCTGCACCGAAAATTGTCTTAATCTACTTCAGCCGCAAGAATATTGATTCCCCCCCAGCGCCGTATTGACGCGTCCCCTGCCTGTTTTTGTTTAGCTTGGTTACCGGAGGCGTTAGGACAGTTGATCATTACCATAACTTTCACGTCCGCCAACAAACTAGCGGATTCTTAATTTTACAGAAGGGAAGCGTTCGGAAAATTAATCTACCGTGGAAGTTAATAGTTTAATAGCAATTTCTCCCTCCCGGCGTGCCTCCATTCCCCGGTTTCCCTGCCGCGTGTTTTCGTTACTTACTCATCTTGTTTCCTTCCGATGCTCTCCATCCTCCCTCTCCCCACGCCGTCCGCTGGCCAGTATTGATGCGTGAGTGACCCGACCGCCACCAGCCATTTCCCTCTCTACCATTCCTTTACCAATTTGATTCCAAGCATAGATAAATCAATCTAATCTAATCTAGCTTTACTTACCTTGAATAAAGAGTAACCTAACCCAACACCCAAGACAATATGTAACCACCTTTTGATGATGGTGTAATAAACACGAAGAATCTGTCAAAATGAAACTAATTATGATACATCACTTATTAGGCCTGTAGCTTATAGTACTCAGGGTCAATGCTTGTGGCCCTGCCTTGGCAATACTGATTCTACTTCCCGGTTGGCAGTACTGACAGGTCAATATAAGGGTAAAATAAGTTCACCGGGTCCTGGCAACACTGGTAACATGACGAGGGTTAAAGGCGGCTGTGTGAGTGTGTGAGGAGGAGGAGGAGGCTGTTGCTGAGGTGAGGAAGCAAGGTGGAGAAGTACTCTCTCTCTCTCTCTCTCTCTCTCTCTCTCTCTCTCTCTCTCTCTCTCTCTCTCTCTCTCTCTCTCTCTCTCTCTCTCTCTCTCTCTCTCTCTCTCTCTCTCTCTCTCTCTTAGTTCTTGACCTAATAAAGTCATATAAGCACGAAGTATAACATGACAAGTAAACGTATTATTATTATTATTATTATTATTATTATTATTATTATTATTATTATTATTATTATTATTATTATATTATTATTATTATTATTATTATTATCATTATTATTATCATCATCATCATCATCATCATTAGATATAGTTATAATATTTTATTGTTGTTATATTAGTGACGAAGCACGCTCTGTCAGTTTGGAAAGTCTTCAGTTAGTTATTTATCCATGGCTGAAGATTTTTTTTTTTAATAATAATGGACGCACGACATGGTGTCATCCAGCAGACCACTACTGTCACCACCACATCCGTCCAACTCGTCTCCCTCTCCTTCATAACTCCCCAGTGCATCGGGGAAAGAAGGTGGATAAAATCTATTTGCATCTTTCCATTATAGTACCGCAAAGGCTACTAATATCAGTTCAGTGAATATCGTGGCAAATGAAGAAGTAATAATCAATATTCAGCAGTGATGAAGAAGACCTTAGAAAAACACAGACGCATTAATAAAGGATGAACACTGAAGAAGTTGAAGAATGATGGATGTAAATGTGGAGAGATGTATCGGGTCGAAGAGAGAGAGAGAGAGAGAGAGAGAGAGAGAGAGAGAGAGAGAGAGAGAGAGAGAGAGAGAGAGAGAGAGAGAGAGAGGTGTTAAAAATAGTGAGATTGAGCAACATTTACAAATATACAAAAGCCTTATGAAGGATGCTTAATTCTCAAGGCTAGCAATGAGTTGTTACAATAAATCCATACCACGACAGCAGGCAGGAAGAATAACAGAATCGTATTGAGAAGTAGTGTAGTACTTGTGTAACGCTAGCTATGGGAGTCCACGAAGCGCGTAGACAGAGACGGTACTCCAGTCACGACAACCAGTACCCCATTTTCCAAAGAGCCATCACCACCACTGTTGCCGATGTTACAAAGGCGATAAGAACACAAAACCACATACATATACTGTACAAACAAAAAGTAAATCTGAATGGAAGGCTGTTTTAAATCTATTGTATATTGGTGTAGTGTGAATAAGGTAGTTTTCCTTCACGAGGGTTACAGTAAGGCAACGTCGCGGGATTTTTAGTGGGGAGTCTCCCTGCTTGCGGTGTTTACCCTCCCCAAGTGTGCCGTCCGTTCGCCTCTTCACTTGGGGAACACGGCGCTGCTCTGTTTTTGCCGCTGACACATCCGGGTGCCATTGTCTGTGAAGCTTTCATTAACAAAAACCCTTTGTGAATATGTGTGCGTATGTGTATGAAGAGCACCACGAGGCAACACACACACACACACACACACACACACACACATTATCGAGCGACTAGATGCTTGAATGTTCGTTAGAATATCTAAAAATAAGTTTTTTGAGTGCCTCTCTCTCTCTCTCTCTCTCTCTCTCTCTCTCTCTCTCTCTCTCTCTCT
>CM035202.1:10424537-10454360 GCA_020233015.1 Callinectes sapidus | reverse complement strand
GGGGGGGGGGGGCTAAAGTCAATCTACCCCCTCCCCCTCCCCCTCCCTAATTGTTGTTTATTGTGAGCGAGGGTGTACACAAATATGGTGCAATGTAATAAATAAATACGGAACACTGTAACAAGTTTTCCGAAAAGGTTAAAATCAGAGTGAACTGGTTGTGAGATATGTAACTTCCTTCTTACACGAATTTTTAGTCTTCAAATATATCTTAACCTTCCTAAATTGTTGTACTTTATCCATTATGTCATCACCAGTACATTTGAAGCTGCTGATGAGGTACTGGCTAAAGTAAAACACCAATTTCGGGAGGTTAAGATGGATTTGAAGACTAAATATTCGTCTAAGAAGTGCCACACTTAAGAATCTCTGTTAATACCGTCACTGTGACTTATATACTGTGAGTCTTTGAGTACAATAGATTTACGTCTGTACAACTATACACTGCTGTTTTGGAAATCTCAAGACTTGTATAGATCTATTAAAAATGTTAGCATGAATATATAAACAGAGGAAACTGCCTTACAAAAAATGTTACTATTTGTCCTTATTGAGCAAAGCTAATGTAATTATTCAGTAACATTAATAAATCATCATAACTTTTATAGTATAACAATAACTCTCACTATAGCTTAGAAAATGCCCTCAAGTTAATAGGACTCGCCACCAATTTCACATATTACAGAAATTCAGGTTAGTCACCCCTCCTCATTTTAATTCTAGATCCGCCAGTGAATCATTACTACTACTACTGCTACTACTACTACTACTGCTACTACTACTGCTACTGCTACTACTACTACTACTACCACCACCAGCACCATCACCACTACTACTACTCTAATGTTCAATCTATCACAGGACACTACCAAGAAATGTCATGCCGTCACCTCTCCGGTATATACATACCATCTTCACTCTCTCACATACACTTCACTCACTCTCTTCGGTAACACACCATTGATTGTCTCACACCACTTTCGCGCCCTTTCTCCATATCCCCCTATTGCTGCACTCCCACCCCCCCTCTCTCTCTCGTATCCGTTTTTATATTTTATAACCTCTTTTTTTGTCAATAAATTATTTCACTAAGTATCTCGTATTTTTTTGTTTTCTCTTTCTTTTGTGATAGTTTATACTTCTTTACTCACGTTTGTTTATTTATTCTTCTTTATCTTTAGTTTTTTATTTGTCCTCCGGTCTTTCTTAATTCTTCTTTTAAAGTTTTAACTATAAGATATCTTTGTTTTTACTTTTATTAAGTTTTTTGTTTATCTATCGCCCTTCATATATATATATATATATATATATATATATATATATATATATATATATATATATATATATATATATATATATATATATATATATATATCTTTTTGAGCTCTGATCTCTTTCTATCTATCTCAGTTATAGCTATGAAACAAATGAGTTTTGTTAGCTTCCCACATTACCTATGATAACTAGTTCCTATGAATCATATTTACCCTTTTACTCTTGACAAATGTCTTTCTTTTTTCTTCCCAACCTTTAACTGAAAGGCCAAAGTTTGAGTTTTTTTTCACTCCTCATCTATTCTTCACCACAATCACATTTAATTTTTCTTCCCCATCTTTCATTTCAGTTAATCTCTTACTTATTCTTGCACACCTTTTCTTTCTGATCATGAGCTTTCTTTAACCTATCGATAATCTATTCTTTTAAGAGGACCTTTTTTCAACACCTACAATCACCACCACTACATCATCACACTTTACATTCCTCCTTTGTTCTTTTCAGTGTTTGTCATGTTACAGTACTGGCATCAGTATTCCTAGCCACACCTGCAGTCACCTTGCTTCCTCACTATTCATTATTCATTCATTTCTTTCCACAGCATCTCTCATTCATTACCATTATTTTCACATCACCACAGCCACACACGCACACACAAACCATACTGCAGTAATCTCATTCAACACTGCACCCCACATTATTCCTGCATCCTTCACTTTAAGCTCCACACTTTGTATTTCAAGACACTACAGGCTTTCCTTCTCTCTCTCTCTCTACACGTGTCAGCCCACTCACCTCTAAGGCTCATATTTTCGTATTCTGCTTCACCTCCACTACTTCAAAAGGCTTTATTTAAATTGACGTGGGTTTTTCAATGTCTTTTTATGGTTCAAGAAAGAAACATGACTTCTACAGTACTGACTCTTGGAAACCCCACTAGTCATCTCTGTGGCCTTGGCAAATAGCCATGGTGAGAGAGCAATGCATTTCTGAATACAAATCCAATACAAACCTACACACTGCAGTTCATCCTCTACCTCTCCCTTGCGAGATGAATGTACTTCTCGTACTCCTATACTGTCTCCCTGCCTTTCCCTTATCAATGTGGTTGTTTCACTCCAAGCACACCACACACACAATCTCCTCATGTACTGTCTATATCGCCTACCACTTCTTGGCCTAACAATGTCCTTCCTCACCTACAGTACATCTACACTATCACCATCTCTTACTTAGTCTCCAGTTACTATCATCGTCTTTATAACACCTTTCAAGCACCAATGACAGCTTGTATGTGGGTATATTTGTATTTAACTATTCGTTAGCAGAAGGTAAAGAGTTGTCATCCTATTCAAAGCTGGGAAAGTATTCAGATTGAGATATGATGCACAGTACAATACTAAATTTACGATTATCGTCCCTTAATAGTGCTTGTGTTTCTAGTGTGTTGATAGGCACTACAGGTCCCACAGCTGTGATGGACCTGTCAGTGCTGCACCAATACCACAAACGTCACACATCTGTCTTTCTACTTTGGAGCATGAAGTTATTTTCACATCATTCCATCACTAATAGCTTTTTTTAACTTCCCATCCTGTGAAGTAACTAAAGATTAGAGGTGCGCTGCTCTTAAACATTTAACACTTCCTCACCTTCACAGGAGAGAGTAACTTGACTCAGTGTTAACTCCTTCAGTACTGGGAAACATTTTTATGAGTTTTGGGCGTGATTAGATGATTGTATTGATATTAAGAAGGGTCTATGGAGGTCAGAAGATTAATGGCAAGAGTCTGTACTGTTTTAATCCCCATATGAGTTTCAGAAGCTGCAAAAAATCAACAAATAATAAGCAGAATAAAAACAAAAATGTATCCCAGTACTGAAGGTGTTAGTGGGTTCTTACAATGGCCACCAGTGTGAATTCCACTTTATTTACCTGTTATATCACATGTAAAGATCACAGCAATGGCTTTATAAACTTACTAGCCATGTCTTCACCGGGTAACCAACACACACACACACACACACACACACACACACACTTAAATCACAGCCTCTTCTTATTTGCATTTCTCTTATCAAACTACAACCTTAAGGAATCATTACCCCAATTGCTACTACTTGAGGTGTGTTACTACCATAACTACTACTACTACTACTACTACTACTACTAATGTCAGGGGGTCTAAGGAAGCTACAATTGCTCAGTGGGGTATTGCTGCTGCTACTGCTATAGCTATATGTATCAGGAAATCAAAGTGTTAGTACTGTGTCTCTTCATAAGCCAGGTTTCTAATGATTTCCCCTTCTGTCTCTCCTCTCTCTTTCCTCCCATAACACACACACACACACACACACACACACACACACACAGAGCATTAAGTTTGCACAAATTCAAAGAAAGATTAGATGTGAATAAAAATGGTGATGGGACCATACAAGATTAACTCAGACCTTGTAAATCTCAAGGATACACACACACACACACACACACACACACAAGACCACACAGTACCTGACACATCAAAGCAGCTTAATCAAACAAATATAACACAACTTCAGTATAAAAATAACGTCAACATTAACTCTAAGTCTTCAAGCTAACATATCGATTTTAAGTTAGTTTGAGCGTTGAATTAGGGGTGGGGTGGGGGGAGGGGAGAGGGAGAGGGAGAGAGAGAGAGAGAGAGAGAGAGAGAGAGAGAGAGAGAGAGAGAGAGAGAGAGAGAGAGAGAGAGAGATTAACAATAACCTTACAGAACCAACCAAGTACCACCAACATTTTATGAACGAGAAGATGTGGGAAAAAATGAGAGGCCCTTTTCAAACATGGACTCACATAAGCTGGCCTGACACCTTCTTGTAACTCTCTCCTTACTTATGGATCAAATATTAGAGCATACGAGATAAAAGATAAAGATACCTCAACGTCTACTACCCCCTAACCACACTTTGTTTTTCAGTACCTTAGGCACATGACGGATGGTTAATGATATCCTCGTGTCCCTCTGCACTGTGTCTCCAAGTGAGTGGGGGATGGTGGACAGGTTCAGCACATCCCTGGACACCACATCCTCCCCCACCTCTGCAATGCCATGGAGGTACATCGTGTAGGCATCATCTTGCAGGATCAGCAGACTGCGAGGTGCCAGGAACAGAGAGCCAACATATCGCTCCTCAAATGGTGATGATGTGGGAGTTTCTGTGTGTATGTTGGGTGTTTCCTCTGTCTCAGGTGGGCGTGGTGTGTACAGGTCCAGCAGGGTGTGGCTGGACAGGGAGATGGTGGTGATGGTTGGGTAGAACATTGGACCGTCCACGTGGGGCTGTAACGAGGCAATGTGGTGGTTACACACGGATTGCATTCTATTCAATCGTTCCAGCCGTTTCTTGTGGAAGGATGGGGTAAGCTGGGTGAGGTTAGGTTATCTTATCTATATTGTTATTCTTCAATACTTTACTGTCAAGAATGATGGAGATGTATATTATTGTTTTTTCTGTTCATGATGCTGAATAAGAACATAAGAAAATGAAGGAAGCTGAAAAAGGCCGTTTGACCTCCCTCCCTATCTATGATAACACACTGCTAGAATCACACACGCATGCACACACGCTCACTCTTTTAAGTACCAGCAGGGCCTGTATTAACAGATTCTTAAGTATGTAACTTTTTCTTAGACAAATTTCTAGTCTAAAATCCATCTTAACCTCCCAAAATTGGTGTTGTACTTTAGCCATTATCTCATCAGCAGCTTCAAATGTACGTACTGGTGATGAGATAATGGTTAAAGTACAACACCAATTTTGGGACGTAAAGATGGCTTTTGAGACTAGAAATTTGTCTAAGAAAAAGATGCATACTTAAGAATCTCTATCAATAAGGACCCAGTAACTTATATATACTACAGTCACTTCAATCAGAATATCAAAGATTACAGAATAAGCCATAATGTAACAAAGTTTAACCTAACCTAATATACTAAAACAACATTATCCATCCCCAAAATAACTGTGTATAATAATAATAATAATAATAATAATAATAATAATAATAATAACAATACATGGTTTACTGATACAGGCAATCTGAGGACTCAAAATTCACAGAGTGGGGGAGATGATGCATTTAATTTTAATCTAGCATTAACAAAAAGATAAATTCAGGAGATACAGATGAAGTGTGTGTGCTTTATTTATTGGGAAGTTTAACTATCATCGGTACTGCATTGTTAGAGTATTTGTCTATCCTCATTCTGATAAGCATGAGTCTGTTACTGTGCCTCTCTCTCTGTGTGTGTGTGTGTGCCTGTGTGTGTGTGTGTGTGTGTGTGTGTGTGTGTGTGTGTGTGTGTGTGTGTGTGTGTGTGTGTGTGTGTGTGTGTGTGTGTGTGTGTGTGTGTGTGTGTGTGTGTGTGTGTGTGTGTGTGTGTGTGTGTGTGTGTGTGTGTGTGTGTGTGTGTGTGTGTGTGTGTGTGTGTGTGTGTGTGTGTTGGGTGTGTGTGTGTGTGTGTGTGTGTGTGTGTGTGTGTGTGTGTGTGTGTGTGTGTGTGTGTGTGTGTGTGTGCGTGTGCGTGTGCGAAACCTTACCATAATGCCTTGGCCTGCTAAGTACTCATTGACCAGCACGTGGTTAGGTTGCTTGTCTCCAAAGGCCCCAAGCTCTGCAATGGTGTCCATGTGCTGCTGCAGCCACTGTTTGGGGAGCAGAAAGGGTGAATGTTCAGTTTGTTGTCCATTTCATAAATCAACACACTGGCTTTTCATTTCTGGGCAAAACAAAGCACTTTATCATTTGGAGACAGTTTTTTTCTCTTGGAGATTATGGAAAAACTAAACCTAACCTAACCTACTCTAACTTTGGTAAATGTTTGTGTGTAGTGTCACATTCTCACTCTCTGCCATCACCGCTGTGATCCACTGCCTGTAAAAAACCCACTAATTTTTCAATAATCGGTAGTGGCATTTCTAACAATTTGTGATCCATCTGCATGGTGTTCAAAATGCATAGAATAATGAGATCTAACACGCGGTGATTAAGGTGAGTCTGTACCGCTGCTGTGAGACGGACAACAATCTGAACAAAGACTGCAGAGAGGACGTCACTGACCTTATGTTCTACCAAGTTACAGAGGGAAGGCCTAAAAGAGAACATTCATTGGGTCACAAGAATATTGATGGGGTGCTAAAATATTAATAGGGTCCAAAAAAATATAAATAGGATTCTAAGACTACTAATTGAGTTCCATAAAATTAATATTAAGGGAAATTCCCCATATTTACTAAGAATATCCTTGAAATGGTTATGAGATTCTATAAACAGTGAGGTCCCATAAATTGTCTTGGCTATCCAAGAATGTCCGTCCCATCTACCACAGCACACACACACACACACACACACACACACACACACACACACACACACCAATGCAATAGCTAACCAGTACTCTCAACCATTCATTATTTTCTCTGAAAAACTCTGGAACTCCACACTTGTTTCTATATTTCCAACTTCCCATGACTTGACTTTATTTAAGAGGGAGGTTTCAAGACATGTGTCCCTGACTTTTGGATAACTCTTGTTCTTTAAGGGAACTAGCAAATTACTGTTCTTTTTTTTTCAGTTTCATTGTTTTTGTTGGCCTTGTCCAGTTTTCCCCTCTTACATCAAAACCCTCCCACTCACTGCAGGGATGTGTTCGGCCACCATGCCGCGGGGGTGAGGCAGGCCACCCCAGTTTTGCAGGCGTCGATGGGAGAGCTCCTTCCACTTGGGCTTGGGGGCGGCATAGACCTGTTGTATGAGGTGCTGCTCCTCCTCCACCGTGATGAAGTCAGGGATGTAGAAGGCGGAGGGTGGAGCCTGTGGGTGGGTGGAATGGATAGTGGAGCTCAGTACATAACAGTGTGTGTGGAAGGACACACACACACACACACATACAGACAGACATTGCAAGCTGGAGTGAATCCTGTAATACGAATACCTATTAGTAAGTCTATCCTGACTGAACATGGGATGAAACTTAAAAAAACATACCTTTTCTACATTGTACTGCTTAAAACGCATCTTGATTTTTGTTGAGTTCCGTGAGATGAGGATCTATGAGCACTGGAGATGTCCTGTGATGGGATAAGAGGTGTGATAGGTGAGGGTGGTCATTGAGGCCGGGCAGGTTAATGATGTGAACCCCCAAAGGTAAGAAGTTGGGTATTATTTCACTTTAACACCAGTCTCAAGTTGGCTTTTCATACCCTTCATATAATCTGTTAGAGCTTTCCATACTGAGTAATTTGCCCCCATATGTAACTGGCGCAAATCAATTATAATGCACCCGCTCGCGTCCCGGAAACTCGGTAAATCTTAAAAAATCGCTACCGCCATTATAATTGATTTACGCCAATTACATATGGGAATCAAATTACTCAGTATGGAAAGTTCTAAGAGATGGGAAGGGTGGGAAAAGCCAACTTGAGACTAGTGTTAGCAAAAATTTACCAGAAGTAGTAGTACTGAATGAAGGCTGCACAGCGAGGCACGGCACGGCACGGCACGGCACGGTGTGAGTGGCGCCAGGAACACTGTGACACACCGTGTTCTGTTGTTTCCTGCACGAGGTACACCCACACACAGACAGACAGACGACAGTGCGGGTTAGGGGCCAGCGCCTACCAGCAGCAGACGCAGGCAATGCCAATGCTGGTGAGCGGTGAGCGGTGACCTGTCAAGCTCAAGATGAGCCATGATCCATCCCGAGGCACACTTGGCCACGGCCCGCCTGTGCCGTCAAGGTCACCATCAAGATCAGTGTCAACAAAGCCCGCTAACCTGTTGTACGGCGGGTCAAGCCACCCACCTCAGCCCAGCCCAGCAGCCCTTACTAGGAACTGTGACGTCTTCCCACCCCTGACAACACCAGCAAGCGACCACAGTGAAATCCGAAGCCATTTTGACAGGGGGCGTTTGACTGGACAGTGCATACCCACATGAACAGACAAGACAGTATATAAATACTGACGCTACTTCTCTCAGGACTGGATTCCCCACGGTAAGCTGAGAGTAGAAATGGCCCTTGAACACTGTGTCGTTCAGTGTGGCGGTGGCCTGGTGGTCAGCCAGCCAGCCAGCCTTTCCCTAGGGAGCGAGGTCAGCCCAGCAGAGCTCATACTGACCGATCTTGGGGTCTGTAGGGCTGAAACCACATCACACACTACACACACACACACCGGGACACCCACGCCACAACCCCTCCTATTACATCCCATACCTACTTGCTGCTGCTGCAGTGTGGGTGAACTGTTACTGAGAGTGTGAGGGCTGGAGACGCTCTACACTCATTTCACCCACACATAATCTGTCATGTCCTCTGACTCTGGGTTGAAAAATAAATACAGATTTTGGAATGAAAAGTTTATTACATTAACCTAACTCTCTCTCTCTCTCTCTCACACACACACATGCACACACACACACGATAACTTTTTTTCTATAGCCATTTATAAACACTTGTATATAGTGTGGATGAAATGACTCCACAATGTGGGTGAAACGACTTCATGGTGTGGCTAATTGGTACAATGTGGAGGAAATGACGGGATACCTTAGAGACGTGTGTCGCTGTACAATTGTAAAACGTATGATTCTAAATGGAACTTTCACCATTGACTGGCTGTACACTTGTCTCTGGCTTCTCTCCCAGCGACTTTACATTGTTTTCATACAACTACTTACCTAACATTACAAAGTTCAATCACGTTGGCCAATACTTTGAGGGTAACCAATAGATTTGTGCCTCGGGTGTCTGACCATACCAAGTGGGCCAAAATGACACCCATAGAATTAATATTTTTGACTTTTTGCTGGCCACTTGTGCCTTATTCCTTATTTGAGTGGGTAGTAGAGGGATGTCACTTGGTTATGGTGAGCATTATTTGATGTTGGGGAAAGTGGCACTGGCTCTTGGACCAACTGTGTTATTAACGGCCTCCTATGTAGTGCCAGATATTACACTTACGATTGTCATTGGTGAGTGTGTATGCTGAATGAGAATCACTCTCTCTCTATATTATTTATTTTGTTTTCTTATCTTCACCCATTCTCTAGTTCTATGTAGGCTTCCTTGTACTTTTTTTCCCCATTTTCAATACATGACATTTCTTTAAGACTTGAATTCATGTTTGAACTTTTAGACTCCAAGCATCATTCATATAAAATTTCTCTAAAGTTCCTTACTATTCCCCTGTTTTTATTTTTTATTTTTCTTTCTTTCCTTCTTTCTTTCTTTTTTTCTTTCTTTTTCTTTTTCTTTTTTTTTTTTTTTTTTAGCTCTTGGGACTTTTGCATTATCAGTAAAGAAAGTATTGCAGGTCTTTAGTCATTTCTGTTATCTCACTGCAGCTTGAATGATTATTGCCCTCTTTTGTCTATCCTTCAAAGAGTTTTACATCATATCAAGTCTTAATATTTTACTTTTAAACCTACTTTATAATTTCCAGTTGTCACAGTAAGTTCATGTGAGTGTAGGACCTTATGTTTCTAATTGACTTTGAGATCAATATTTATTTTCAGTAATTGTAGCTTTGTTTCCATTTGGCAGAATTGGAAATAAAAGAATTGAAGATGTCAGCAGCTTCAGGAGCAAGCTATGAAGTAGACACCTCACTTGTGATATCTCAGCCCAGCTGTCATCCAAGCCAAAACTCTTATAAAGGAAGTGAGCTGAAATTGCTGAAGACATTCTGCTACACTTGCAAGAATGAAGCAAAGGGAGCAGAGGTCTTGAAGCACCTGTTCTTTGGAGTAATTAAGTGCAAATGTCATGAGGAGATAAGTACCTGTACTCAGTTCATAAGCAAGTTCCCACTGAGGAGCAGCTGCCCAGTAAGTAAGGATGGTCACTGTTTACAGTGGAGAGACGTGCCTGTCATCTATGTGATGCAGCAAACAAGAAAAGAGATGTCCAAGAAGGCCACCTCCATAGTTACCAGTGAAGAGGTGTGTGACGGTGCTTCCTGCTATGTACGGGCTCTCATGTCTCTCAGGGAGCTGGATCCCTGGAGAACAGCCATCTCCCACTTGATAGAGAATCCTCTGGGGCTCAAGATCAGTGATCTACCACCACCAGTACAGCCCTGCAGAACAATCAGGGCACAGATCTCAGTGAAGGAGAAGGGGCAGAAGAGGTTCCTTAAAAGTATGCCACCAGCAAAGAGGAGAAATGTACAGCCAACACCCGTTGTGGCGGAGAAGAAAGACGAACCTGCTGCAGAAGAGACCAGGCCTGGAAGACGACACGCTGCCTGTGCTGCTCTACACGCCTTCCGAAACTCAAGCGTCAAGATTCTCAAGACGGGAACGCCACCTTTGCAAACGACATTTGTCCCTAAAACAAGCCTTGCCCAGGATCAGTCCACCTCTGCCTCATTGGTTAGTACAAAGGTGCACATTATCACTGTCACATCAAAGATGCACACCGCTCCTGTCAGTATTAGTGCAAAAACTTCCCCTTCCAGTACAGACACAAACCAGTAAGAATTGTACATTGATTTGTGTATAGTATCAATATAAGCCATAGAGCTTTGTGTGAAAACAATGCTAGTCACAAAAGAAATAGCTACGTTATTTCACATCAAAAAATTCTCAAACTTCTAAAAATTATTGAAAGTTCTTGTAAACGTTCATGTGTATATATATTGGTTGTGCCTTCTTTGTGTAAATTTTCTTTTTGATAAAGTGTTAGGGAATTTTGTTGAAAGAAAATATCAATTGACACGGCAAGCAAAACATTCTTCTTACGGCCCCGGCCCGGGACTCACTCATTATGTGTTGTGAATTAAAAAAGATAAATTACAAGCTCCTGGTGTGGAATTTGAATAATTCCACATAGAAACAGATGTCCCTGTGACAACAAATAACACCATAGGAAGCTATGACATAATGAAAGCCATTATGGTGTCATACCATCAGCTGGCATGACATGCCATCCTCCTCCTCACCTAAAGTTGACATTGATAATTTGATTATATTGAGAAAGTTTCAAGTTGAAAGACCTTATACAGTATACCCCCCCTATTTGTGGGAGTTACGTTCCGTCCGCTCCCGCGAATACTGAAAATCCGCGAATAATTGATGTAGTTTGAAAACAGCTATGTATGATAACATTGTTACGCTGGCCCCCGTCCACATTCAGCTTCCACAGCCACTACAGGTACACTCTTACCAGAGTGGCAGCACAGGACAGGTCGGCAGCAGACACAGGGACACTCACTCTAGGTGAAGACTAGTGGCCAGCGAGGGGAAGCGGCACACACACACACACAACAAGGTGACACACAGTATGTACTTAACAGGACAACAGGACAAAGCAGGGCAGGATTGCACCCTCAGTGGTGCATGTGGTAGGTAGCCTCTTCTCAGGGAGGGCGGGCGGTGTCTTCCTCACGCGGACCAGGGTGACTCCCTTACCCACAAACGGCGGCGGCTTTCTCCTCACGGGAGGTGGGGCGGGTGGCTGGCTGCGTCTGAGCTTGGCGGTATTCTGCCTCGAGAAACGGTCGGGAACACGGCAAGGACATCTCCGGTCCACCCCTGATTGGCTTGCCACTGGCCAGTTAGAGACGAAGTATCCACCTCGCTGCAAACTGCCGCCATCGCTACACTTGTGCACCAAAGTCAACATTGTCAATTTCACAGCATTGCCACTGCTATCTTCACGTTAGGCACCGCCGCAACAATATATATATGCTAAAAAATAAAAGTCTTACTCATTAATACAGTAATAATGTAGTAATATGTAGTAATGATAAATTAGAAACAGTAATAATGTAGTATAATGTGTACATACGCAGTAGGTAAGTCGCATGCATGACGATGTTTGTGACGTCACGTTGTCTACACCCAGTCAGCAGGAAGGAGAAACGAAAGCTTCTAATTGACATTGTTATTTTAAATTTATTTACCAGTTATACTGTATCATCTCCCTTTTCAATTTTTCATTTTATATTATATTATATTCTGCTAAAGAAAATGGCCAAAGAAATTCACAAAATTGCTGAAATTGTGTAAAAAAAATTTGAGAGAAAAACCCGCAAGTATGTGAAGCCGCGAGCGGTGAACCACGAATGGGCGAGGGTCCACTGTACTTTTTTATTATTTTTGGGGGTCAGAGGGTGAGCCATCCCTTAATTAGCTGCATTGCAGTAAGGGTCATACATACCTATTAGTGCTAGAATTTTTACTAATAAGGATATGGTCAATCTTTGCTACCCCTCCGGCATTGTTATACCAAGTCCAGCAGTGCAGTGCTGGTCTCTGATACCAGGAACCTGCAATTCTCAGCCTTCTAGATCTTGCAAGATTCAGAAGGAAAGAGCTGTTGTTTTTCTTGGTACCAGACCCGGGGGGGGGGGAACACATATCTTGTAGCTAGCCCTCTTAATGCCAGTGACAGCATAATAATAATTCCATTTCACATCAAAATCAATTAATAATCAATATTTTGGCAATGAAGCCACATATTGCGAGAACTCTTATTGGAAACACACTTATATGGTTTAACTACTGTACATGATATACATACATAATAGTACATATACCTACATAACATTACAGTAAAATCCCTCTTATCCGCCATTCGAGTATCCGGCCGCTTCAAGTATCCGGCACATTTTTCCCCGAGCCTTAATAAAATCAATAAAAAATCAATATGTGCACTCATAAAATCAATTAAAATTCCCACGCGAGGCATACTTTTTCCCCGTGCCACCAGAGCGCACTGCTTCGCACCACCCGCGGCACTAGTGGCCCAGTGACTGCACTGTGTTTACTCAGCGACTCAGTCCCGCGTGTGCACTGTTTATCGCCTGACGCCTTCATCATGCCTAAAGTTGTACATAGAAAAGAGGAAGCGTGTTGTGCTTACACTTAAGCAGAAGGTAGACATTTGTTGACGATTACATTAGAGAGAGGTGAAAGCAGACTAAAGCAACTAATGGTGTGGGTTCATCAACTATTTATCACATGAAATCCCAAACAAAAAAGTTGCGGGATTACATGAAAGCCACAAAGAAACACCACAAAGGCAGCGGAAAGTCGTGAGGTGGCAGCGCGGGTGGCGACGCGTGGCACGGCGATCAGCTGATCTTTGTTATGATAAGATGTGTGAGTGTAGTAGGGTGGTGGTCATTGTGGACAGAATTTCACTTCTATTCAAGTATCCGGAAACTTCTGGTATATATCCAGCATGTCGGCAGCGGCGGCGGCGGCAGTCCCATTGATGCCGGATGGATAAGAGGGATTTTACTGTAGTTTGACATTCCTAAAGTCAGTGTCAAACTGGACCAATCTCTCCAGCAACAGACAGAATGTTTGTTTCTGGCTATTTGTTCTTTTAAATTCTGTGGTCCATTAAGTGAGAAATCTGTTACATTGAGGGCTAAGTGTAATACAAACCATAATTCTCTTTTCAAACAGAAGGAACACGCTCCTTCAGCAGCTTCAGGAGCAAGCTATGAAGTAGACACCTCACTTGTGATATCTCAGCCCAGCTGTCATCCAAGCCAAAACTCTTATAAAGGAAGTGAGCTGAAATTGCTGAAGACATTCTGCTACACTTGCAAGAATGAAGCAAAGGGAGCAGAGGTCTTGAAGCACCTGTTCTTTGGAGTAATTAAGTGCAAATGTCATGAGGAGATAAGTACCTGTACTCAGTTCATAAGCAAGTTCCCACTGAGGAGCAGCTGCCCAGTAAGTAAGGATGGTCACTGTTTACAGTGGAGAGACGTGCCTGTCATCTATGTGATGCAGCAAACAAGAAAAGAGATGTCCAAGAAGGCCACCTCCATAGTTACCAGTGAAGAGGTGTGTGACGGTGCTTCCTGCTATGTACGGGCTCTCATGTCTCTCAGGGAGCTGGATCCCTGGAGAACAGCCATCTCCCACTTGATAGAGAATCCTCTGGGGCTCAAGATCAGTGATCTACCACCACCAGTACAGCCCTGCAGAACAATCAGGGCACAGATCTCAGTGAAGGAGAAGGGGCAGAAGAGGTTCCTTAAAAGTATGCCACCAGCAAAGAGGAGAAATGTACAGCCAACACCCGTTGTGGCGGAGAAGAAAGACGAACCTGCTGCAGAAGAGACCAGGCCTGGAAGACGACACGCTGCCAGTGCTGCTCTACACGCCTTCCGAAACTCAAGCGTCAAGATTCTCAAGACGGGAACGCCACCTTTGCAAACGACATTTGTCCCTAAAACAAGCCTTGCCCAGGATCAGTCCACCTCTGCCTCATTGGTTAGTACAAAGGTGCACATTATCACTGTCACATCAAAGATGCACACCGCTCCTGTCAGTATTGATGCAAAAACTAAGACAGACACACACTCTTCCCCTGCCAAGACAGACACACACTCTTCCCCTGCCACAACAGACACACACTCTTCCCCTGCCAAGACAGACACACACTCTTCCCCTGCCAAGACAGACACACACTCTTCCCCTGCCAAGACAGACACACAATCTTCCCCTGCCAAGACAGAAACCCTTTCTTCCCCTGCCAAGACAGACAGACAATCTTCCCCTGCCAAGACAGACACACAATCTTCCCCTGCCAAGACAGACACACAATCTTCCCCTGCCAAGACAGACACACAATCTTCCCCTGCCAAGACAGACACACAATCTTCCCCTGCCAAGACAGACACACACTCTTCCCCTGCCAAGACAGACAGACAATCTTCCCCTGCCAAGACAGACACACACTCTTCCCCTGCCAAGACAGACACACAATCTTCCCCTGCCAAGACAGACACACAATCTTCCCCTGCCAAGACAGACACACACTCTTCCCCTGCCAAGACAGACAGACACTTTTCCCCTGCCAAGACAGACACACAATCTTCCCCTGCCAAGACAGACACACAATCTTCCCCTGCCAAGACGGACAGACAATCCTCCCCTGCCAAGACAGACAGACAATCTTCCCCTGCCAAGACAGACACACACTCTTCCCCTGCCAAGACAGACACACACTCTTCCCCTGCCAAGACAGACAGACAATCTTCCCCTGCCAAGACAAACACACAATCTTCCCCTGCCAAGACGGACAGACAATCCTCCCCTGCCAAGACAGACAGACAATCTTCCCCTGCCAAGACAGACACACAATCTTCCCCTGCCAAGAGAGAGACACACTCTTCCCCTGCCAAGAGAGAGACACACTCTTCCCCTGCCAAGAGAGAGACACACTCTTCCCCTGCCAAGAGAGAGACACACTCTTCCCCTGCCAAGAGAGAGACACACTCTTCCCCTGCCAAGACAGACACACACTCTTCCCCTGCCAAGACAGACACACACTCTTCCCCTGCCAAGACAGACACACACTCTTCCCCTGCCACAACAGACATACATGCTATCCCTACTAGAAGATACATTTCCCCTGCTAAGATAACCTTACCCACTTGCCCTGTCAAGATGGTACCTTGCCAAGCTGTGTCAAAACAGGGTTCTTATGAGAGACAGTCTTTCACTCCTATGAGACGTGCTTCCCGTTCTTCAGTCAAGAGAGTTGCCATTTCAAAGCGGGTCACTTTCCCTCGCCAAGCGTCCACAGCAAACAAATGCAGCCCAAGAAAGAAGCACACGTCACAGACGTCATCATCCCAGTGGGACTTTGAGGTTCGCTTGAGGCCAAAGTACATTCCTGCTGAAGTGTTTGCCACGGGGAACTACCTGCTATTGCAATGGGACGAGGCTGTACCCAAGGAGTGTCCGAACTGCTACTGCAACACCTTCACCAACAGGAGCATTTTTCTGAGATAGTGAGTAATCAAGCTGTGACCAGAGCCCGTATGAACAGAGATTCTTAAGTGTGTAACTTTTTCTTGGGTGAATTTCTCGTCTTAAAATCCATCTTAACCTCCTTAGATTGGTGTTGCACTTAAGCCATTATCTCATCAGCAGCTTCAAATTTACTGCTGATGAGAAGATAATGGCTAAAGTACAACACCAATTTCAAGAGGTTAAGATGGATTTTAAAAATACATCTTCGTCCATGCAAGTTACAGAGTTAATCTCTATTAATATGGGTCTAATTCAGTAGATTTCTTTCTTAACTTTCTACTAAATTTGATTTGTTGTTGATTAGATAATCATTTAAATTTTGTAAGTATTCATTTTCAATAAATTATGTATATTTGTATATGAAGTGACTGAAAACAGCTACTTTAGGGAATATACAGGCTTTGTAGTTATTACAGTGGAGACCCAATATTCAAACTTAATTTGTTCCAAATGGCAATTAAAAAGTTTGACTGTTGGTACCTATAAATCAGGTAATTTGTTCTAGCATTAGCAAAACCTTAAGTTTACAGAAGAATTCAATGCAATTTCTTTATAATAATACTTTTTTATTTCTTCCATTGCCACAGATTGCTTAAGTTTCTTTTTCACATCCATTGCCACATCAGCTACCTTAATGGCCTCCCTCCTGTTTGTCAGTATGGTAGCTACTGTAGATTTTGGCATATGTCTTACAGTATATGTAGGTGTATGTTCACAAAGTAACATTTTTATCAACTGTTTACAAGCTTTTGTAATGCAAAATGTAAAGTTTTGCATGGAATACTGAAAATACAGCAGAAGATGAGGAGGCTCCAATCGCTAAGAGGAACAGTCACAAGAAGAAGTGGCACTATTCTCCGTAATTGGCAGTGGAAGTTCCCTCCTAATCTTTTGTATTTTTGGTATTACCTACAAAACTCTACTCTTTGTATTAGAAACCATGCTTTCTTTAGCTTTTTATTGCTTATGGATCTGTTACTGCAGTGTAGTTTCTGTTCATTTCATTGTTCTTTTTGAATTGTCTCCCACTCCTTCACCAAAAATCATTTCATTGCCTTTATGATTCTTTTCATGTGTGTTGCTTTCACCACAATATTGGTGTTTCTGCTCCTATACTGCCTTCTGCAATGGATATCATCTTTGTATTCATATACAATATTGTCACGAGGATCACCGTGACTCTATGGCACAAGTGTTAGTGATACTCTGCCTGAAATCATCACCTCAACACTACACCACCTCCACCAGGGTTAAGGTCTCAGTATCAGGGAATCATTGTCTCCCTGCTATATTATGGGGTTCACAAGCCATAATGAAAACACTGTGAGAGGTGCTGACTGCAGTGAGTAGTAGCTGTATAATGGTATAATGGGTGGTGTTGCAACCTGCTCCTAAGTGGATAACAGGTTGTGGCAAAGCCTTTCCGCTCCAAAAATGATAACGGGAAGAAGACTGCCAGATGGTATTCCTTGCCAGCAGAGCAGCATGTCTGGTCAGTGTGCAAACAACTCAGCAACTGGTGGTGTGTGGCGGCACAGTGTATCTCATGGGAATGCACCCTCTAGCAGAAGAGTAATTTGTTGCTGATGTAAAATTTACATTTGCTGAATTACAGTTTCTGCTTTTGACTGTTTACTGTATTGGCCAGCACATGTTTGTTTATTCTTGCATGGGTTGAGTATGCTTCAATTCTCTACTCTTCTCTCTTTATTCCTTTCTTCTCTTCACCTTTGTTGGTGTGTGAAGTCTGCACGTGACATATTCAAGTGTGTTTATCTTCACACACCTGTATGCTAACAAACACCATACTAATGTACTATTTTATTTGCCTTCATTTCTCCACAGTTCAGTAGTGAAGCTGATGTGTCAAGAGTGTGAGCTGCACATTTATGTCCACCCTCATCCTGAAGAGTTGTCACTGTCCCTCGCCTACATCGACACCAACACCTAAAGGTGCCCTGTCAAGTCAGGCGCACAGAATTAAACAGCAATACACTACCTTTTCCTAATGAATTATAATTGACTTACACGTACATTGTAAGTCCATTTAAGCGATTCTAATGAATTGCTTTAATTTTTCTCTATATAAAGATTAAAGGAAAGTATTCAAGCATTAAAAATCTCATCTCAGGTGCTAAATATTGAGGTCTTTCAAGTAGAAATATTATGTTGATTAGGTTAGGTTAGGTTAGGTGTTGTATAGTCAGGAAAATTTGTTTTTGTAAATATGTTTAAGACTCAATACCCAAACGTCTCAGAAGTCAAACTTTTCAATACTTGAATTCAAAAGTTCTGCAAAAGTTCAACTCGGTAGTTTAAAAAATATCTGGTATTCAAACGTTCACACAAAAGCTCTGCTCCTGGCCTCTCCCTCCCTCCTTCCCTCCCTCCCTGCCACTGCCAGTTGTCCTGTCACAGTCATGAGAACAACATTCTCTGTGTTCTGTCTGTGTTTTTTCATGTAGAAACTTAGAATGGCACCAAAAATGCTTATCAATGGTGAAGATAATCTAAAAAGAAGAATGTAGTGACAACCATTTAATGGGAAAAGATCTTTGATATGAAAAAGGAGCAAGAATCAATGATTTTGCAGCTGAGTATTGTCTGGTGAAGTCTACAGTAGTCAATATACAGAAGAACAAGGAAGCCATTAAGGGAGCTGGTGTAGGAAAGTGTGTGAAAAAGTAACTTAAGCAACTTGTGGCAGTGGAAGAAAAGGAAAAATTGCTATTATAAAAAGATTACGTTGAAATGTTTTGCTAATGTTAAAACTGCCTGCCTGATTTATAGGCATTGGTAGTCAAACTTTTTTGATACTTGAACGTCCGTTTGGACCAAATTACGTTTGGGTATTGAGTCATATTACATACGATATATTTTTCTACACATTATAGTGCAAACTTTTACAAAATATAGAAATAAGAAGATTGAAGCGTATATTAATCATAACCTTAAGATTATTGTTGAAGGTACTTCATGTTTGGATGTGGCAGTACAAATTGATAAATGTGGTGCACAACTTATTAGATAAAATATAACATTACCAAATAAAGTAGGTACACTAAGCCAGTGGTTCCCAAACAGGGGTCCGCGGACCCCTGGGGGTCCCTGAGAAGGTCCTAGGGGGTCCGCGATACAATGAAAAAAAAAAAAAAAAAAAAAAAAAAAAAAACATTTGCAGCCCCAGTAAAAAATATATAGAATAAAAAATATACATCACTTGGTTTTATAATGATAAGCTTGATTTGAATTTAATTACAACTTAGCAACTCCGATCTTTCGCCATCCAAACCGTCACTATCGCGAGTCTCGTGACACGCAGTATCAAATTTAAAACAATAAAACATGCTGAAAATATTTTACCTTTTTATTTATACTTTCGTCGTGCAAGAATATGCTAATAGTAAATGCCCTACGGCCTACACCAATGTTGTAATCATGTAATGGGTATCTTGGCAGGTAATGATAACTTTTGATTTGCTGGGGGTCCTCGGCTGAGACTTGTAATGTCTGGGGGGTCCTTGGCTTGGAAAAGTTTGGGAACCACTGCATTAAGCCTTAAAGGACAGGCAGCATTTATAAAGCCACGTAGTCATGGTGAGTCGGGGAGCATCAATACATGCAAAGTTTTGGTAAATTTGCAGTTTCAGCTAATACTCCATCATATCTCTACCCTCCCCATCCCCTCAAGCCCGGGGGCATGTGGAGAATTGGAGGTTTTGGGTGGGAGAGACATAAATGAGCAATGTATGGAGTTAAAAATCTAGGGAAATTTCCCTAGCGTTAATATGAATTTGTGACAGGTGGTAATATGGGGTTCAAAATGTTCCTAACAGTGTTACTTAGACGGTTCGGCAGTTTACTGTGCCGTGGTATGTGTGTCTGAGACTGCAATAATACCATCTCTGCCTACAATTCAATTCTGTAATTGTAGGAAGTTCTCGCTGTGAATTGCCATGTATTTATATAAGCTGTCTACTTACAGTGTAAAATTGTCAAAGTCAGCCGCACTGGAGCTACACAAATTGGTGTCTTTGATCTCTTCCCACAATCCAACGGTCGTGCTGAAGCAGTGATAAAATCAGCAAAGAGACTCGTGAGAGGGAGCACTGGGTCCGTGGGTCGCTCACACAGCTAAGGGAGTCATGACGTCACCTGTTTACCTTACCACCGCCTCCACAGGCTTCATTCCAACTAGAAGCTAGAAGTACACCATCACCAAGGCACAACGCAGCTAATGCGATTCTATCTACCTGACTCCCTACACGCACATCTATCTCTCCTACAAACGTGTGTAGATACAACACTCACCAAAGACTGGCGCTGAAGGGAGTCAGGGCGATACGGTAAGATCCTCACTAGTGTATATTATCAAAGGCAAGAGACCAGCAGGCCAGAGTGGTGTCCGAACGTTTCGAAACTAATGAAGCAGTATCCACACCTTTTCATCCAACCCATTACCACATGAAACATAAGGCTAAGCAAATATACAATAATGAAATAAATACAATGCAATATTTAAATTGCGTTAAACCATATTTTGCTACTGTGTCAAGGAGAGAGTATTGAAGCTCCAGAGTCTTGTTGATGTTTTAGATGTATTTGGTAGACAGATGTAGTTAGTTAATTATTATCAGTCACACAGCTATCTAGTGAACGTCAAGACCAAAGATATTCTAGGCAAGCTTTTTCATCTATGTAGCACTGTGAGGCACCTCTCCCGTCTTTCTCTCCTTACTGAATGATGATGCTCTTGACAAGGTGGCGAGGCAACAAGCTACAGCCGCTACACTGACTGGTATGTCAGCGTGGTGGGCGCTATGTGTGTGTGTGTGTACGCTATACGTGAAAATAGGAACTCCCCCCACCACCTATTCTATTTAATTTTATGTAAGTCACAATTTAGAAAAAATATACTCTTCCCTCATGGAAGAAGCGATGGTGGTATAGTGGTGAGCATAGCTGCCTTCCAAGCAGTTGACCCGGGTTCGATTCCCGGCCATCGCAGTGTGACATTTTTCTTAATGTTGTTTTACTGGCTAATATGGGTATTTCAAAAGTGTAGATACTAGACACACTACCTTCACAACAGACATGTAAGGGGAAACTGTAAATATGGATAACGTTTGGCTCTTTTCCCGAGTTTAATATTGTACTTGCATATCAGATGAAATTAAGACTACAGAATATCATGTACTATGCTATTATATCAACTTCCTGGAAACTTCACGAAGCAATACAACAAAGTGAAAGGCTGGTAACTATGATGAAATGCGTCCCCCCCCCGCCCCCCCCGGGCCCTGTGGTGGCTGCCATGTTCTTGATCTTGCCACCAACACCATAATATATCATTCTTAGCTAACCTACGCTACTTTCCTGGTTTGGTAAGCTCCAGTTGGACTACGATGCATTCTCTCATATCTATTCTTCTTACGATTTTATACAGCTTCAGAAACACATGTGAGGATTAGAATAGTGAAGACTGGCCATTGATCTTCAGCTGACCTCCACAGACCCTTCCTAACGTCAATGAAATCGTCTCATCGTTGTCAAAATTGAAGATAAGAATGCGTCCCAGTAGTAGTGAAGGGAGAAGAGGCGCCACCACCACCACCACCACCCTACCTACCCACCCACAGTCATTCAGTCACCTCAACACTGCATTGTGTTTGGCGTTAAGTCATCATGAAGGATAGTGATAACAAATCGGTATCTTATGAACTTAGAAGGAAAGAATCAATAAAAAATAGACATCTCCCCGGCGGGGAATCGAACCCCGGTCTCCCGCGTGACAGGCGGGGATACTAACCACTATACTACCGAGGATGGGATATTAAGTTATAAATATCTAACAAAACCAAAATTTCACAATGGATAATCTTACATTCTTAGAGAGAGAGAGAGAGAGAGAGAGAGAGAGAGAGAGAGAGAGAGAGAGAGAGAGAGAGAGAGAGAGAGAGAGAGAGTTTTTCCAGGGCAACAAGTGTAATTATTGTGGTATTAAATAAATATTGGCCAAACCCTTAATGGCACTGGCGAACTAGTTCAATGGCATCATGACCACACCACTCCACCGCCCCGCCAATGTTGGTATCTCATTATTGCGTTCCTCCTCCTCTGGTTCCCTCCCTCCACACAGCACCACCACCACCACCACTACTGCCTTCCCGCCGCCCCACCCACCCACTCACCTTACAGATCTTCACACACACAAGGTCTTCCCTTCACCACGGATCTATGGTTTGCACGCTTTCTGCTCTTCGCTACGGCAACATTTCAACGAAGAACAAACAATACAAGAAAATGTTTGTGACCTCCCCGGCGGGGAATCGAACCCCGGTCTCCCGCGTGACAGGCGGGGATACTAACCACTATACTACCGAGGAACGAAAACAAACAAATTTAGTTAAAATAAAATCATAAGAATATTAGTATAAAGAATAATAGAAGTAATCTTCCCTTCACGTCTCACATAATCATTCCAGTGAAATCCTGAACACCGCAATACAAACCCCATCTTCCAATGGTATCTTTTTGTCCAACTCTTGATATGCTTCACTGATAACTTGTGTTGTGTAAGACAGACATTAATAAATGAACAAATCAATACCATATTATCTAAACACTTTCGCACCTCTTTTTGCATTTCTTTGTGCTCTTCCATCCTCTTTGTATTGATTTTCGGTGACATGCGTTAATATGAGTCTCCTCATTTCTTTTTCACTGGTTCTGATAGTTACCCTTAATTAAGACTTCTGCCAAACCATCTCCTTATTTCACTCCTTCCAGACATATCATGTCATCTCAAACCACTATTAGTACTCCTCCACTTTTTCCGTTTCTATCTTCCCTCCAATTTTTGTATCTCTCTTCTTTAAAATTCATTTGGACTTCCTCTTTTAACTTTGTTTCAACTCTGCACAACACATCTGGTTTACTCTCCTTCGGATAGTTCTTTACTTCCAGCACTGGATAGTACTAACATTTGTATACTACGTCTTCACTCCTGATTTACTATTCTTCCCACCACCTTTATCTCTTCTCTCTGCTGTTATGATGGTTCTTACATTTCTTCTCCCCTATTCCCTATGAATCATAATTTAAACAAAAATAAATTCCACGTTCTTTTGTATGGGAGTTGAATATTTCCATGTAGAAGCGGGTGTTCCTACGACAACAAATTATACCACAGGAAGTTTTGACACAATGAAAACTGTTATGATGTTATACCATCAGCCGGGTATAATACTATGACATAGTACCACATTCTCATTCTGTTCAACTAAGGTCGGCATTGATAGAATTAGATATTATACTCTGAAAGTTTCAAGTTGAAGACCTTATACTTATTATCATTGTATATATATTTTTTGAAAATTGCCGCAACACAAGTGCTAACGCTATTTTTTGCTGCATTATTTTGAAAATCTTTGCATTACATACTGTGGCACTGCGTTACAGTTTGGTGGTGCGCCAGTAGCTATGTCACGCAATAACGGGAGCGGTGACGCAAGTGTCCATCCAGCTCTGGTATTCAGCATATACGTACAACGTTATCGTATTCATGTGTTAACTAACGTGTAGGATTAATGGCTTCCTACAGACTCACCTCTTGCTAGTATTTCCCTAATAAAATAATATTCTCCTATTATGGCGCCACAGTGGAACTCTGGGTGGGTTGAGTCTGCCCTTCAACAGCCTATTGTCGCGCCACACAGAGAACACTTGCAGGGGATACACGCACATTTCACACACCACCCCACAACACCTTATCATTTAGGAAGAATAACAAGACGTGAAATGTGTCTTTCTTGCACATTTAGAAAATACTGTTTAAAAAAGAAAAAATACATAATTCCTGAACCATTATCCTCTCCTCTCTGTTTTGTACTTCTCTTCCATTTATCCTCTTACATATCCAGCAAAGAGGAAATAATGTCAGATGTGAAAGTATCTACACTACTACTACTACTACCACCACCACCACTACTACTACTACTACTACTACTACGGCCGTGTTAACTTCACTACTTCTGCTACCACCATCACCACCACCACCACCACCATCACCATCTTACCATGTAGAAAAGGAAAGCATAGCAGTGGGTAACATTTTACTATAACGTAATATGAACAACGACAACAGGTGACATGAAGCGTACGTACAAGGTCATTTGAGGTCAGCCCAACTGCTTGACCTCTGCCAAGCTCCCTTAACCTTAGTCAGCGAAGACAAACAGCTGGTAACGCGCGGCTGTGGAAGGAAGAACACTCCCATGGCGTCCATATTGACAAACACTTCACCGCTGCACCTCCGCCACTATTTCCAAAGGCCCCTGTTTAAATGGCACAAGTTTCAAGGGTGTTTTTACGGTTCCAATGACAAATGAACAAGGTTACTACACAACTGACAGGAACCCGGCTCGTGATCTCTGTGGCCTTTGACAATACTTGTGGTGAGGGAGCAAAGCGTTTCTGAATACGGTGCCCACACTCTTCGTCAGATGAAAGGAGCGGCGAAGAAAGGCAGAAGATGAAGTGTAGTCTAGCTCTCCAGAAGCTCAAATTTTATGGCAACAAAATAATTTCCATATTCCTGTAGTGTGTTTTTCATGTAAGAGGGGAAAGCTGGCCAAGGGCAACAAAAACAATTAAAATAAACACTCCACTAATTTGCCAATCCCCTCAAAGAACAAAAGAATTAGCCGAAAGTCAGAGACATATGTCTTGAAAACTTCCTCTTAAATAAAGTCAAGTCATAGGAAGTTGGAAATACAAAAGCAGGCAGGGAGTTCCAGAGAATACCAGAGAAAGGAATGAATGATTGGGAATACTGGTTAACTCTTGCATTAGAAAGTTGGACAGAATAAGGGATGAGAGGAAGAAGAAAGTCTTGTGAGGCGAGGCCGTTTATTGGTAACGAGGCCTCAATAAATGTAGCAAGTTCAAGGTTTACAGTTTCACAAGGTTCAATATGCAATAGAATACACTACGTTACTGAGGTGTTCATACTGTTATTAGCAAGCTTGACTGTTGATCACTCTCATTCATCAATCCCTGCTAATATTTCAGTGGGTATGAGTTTCCAGACATGATGGACAATGGTTACTGGATATGATGGATAACTGGGATTGAGTCACGAGATTATTGGTGGTGAATTACCATTGCGCTTTGAAGCCTATGTGACGTGTGTACAACTGATAAGAGAACGATATTATTACAGAATTGCCATACACTCTTTTTTATGTAAGAAGGAAAACCTGGACAAGGGTAAAGAAAATGACCAAACAAAGGATTCACTTACATAGATGCCAGTCCCCGAGTAGGTCAGAGAGAGTTAGCAAAAAAAAAAAAAAAAAAAAAAAAAAAAAAAAAAAAAAAAAAAAAAAAAAAAAAAAAAAAAAAAAAGGGATAAAATTGAAAACTTCCTTTTGAATGAGTTCAGACCATAGACTCTGCACCATTTGGTTCAGGAACAGTAATATTTCGTGGCCATAAGATTTAGAGACAATTAAAACATCACAATTCACCCAAACAAGAGCGGGGGTCCTTCCTTTCCTCACATCCATAGCCAGACTTCTAAAACACTCTGCTGTCCCACCACTACTTTCAAAGTCCTCAGAGATGATTAACCGAGTTCCCAAGAGCATTTCTCCTGATAGTAGTGTAGCAACTTTGTTAATCTATCACTCTGACCTTGAAAATACCCTTACAAGTACGTAGGTTTTGAAAATGGTGGAAGTTTTAGAATATTGTTCAGATTTAGTAGATCATGAGATGCAGTACCGTGGTTGACCCTTTCGTAAACTCAGACTCTTATTCTCAAAAATGTCTACGCCTACCCACTATTCTCAAAAGACTTTATTTAGACTTACAGCAGTTGTTTCAAGGGTGTTTTTATAGGTTTCCGGCAAAAGATGGGTAAGGTTTCTACATTATTGAGAGGAGAAACTAGTCATCTCTGTGGCTTTGGAAGACAGTCGTGGGGAAAGCGTTCCTGCAGACCACCACCACCAACACACACACACACACACACACACACACACACACACACACACACACACAAACACACACACACACACACACACACACACACACGGATCGCTGTCAATACCTTCACTATTCCCATGACGCGATTCTAGGCGACTGACCATCTTTTTTGTCTTAAATATACCTTTTGTTTAATGTATGTATAATATATGACTTAAAAACTAGGTTACAGGAATTATTTCAGTACCCCTTTATTGACTTATGTATGTATGTATGTATGTATGTATGTATGTATGTATTTATGTATGTATATATGTATGTATGTATGTATGTATGTATGTTCTGTCCCCGAGGATGCCGTAAGGGTGAAAATTTGGGCTCGTTATAAGGGTGATGTGTCAGTGGCGACTCTCCATAGCATGATGATATGTAACGTACAAACAGTAGCTAGGAGTGAATGGTGTGTGGGTGAGGGGGGCGGTGGGTAGGCTTTGGGGGAAGGAAAGGAGAGGGGGGGGTAATTTAATCCTCGGTTGTAGTGGTCAACTGTGTCATAATATTTACAGGAAAGAAAGTAAAGAGGAACATCTAACACTATCAAAGGAATGGTTATGTGTGTGTATATTATATACTGTATATATATAATAATAACGCCCTGATGTGTACATATCCTGCACGTGCACACACCTATACGTACATGCACTAACGCGCACGCGCGCGCGCGCGCGCACACACATACACACACACACACACACACACACACACACACAGGTTCCCGTACATACATACATACATACACGAATATATACAGCGACATACAAACATTCTAATTTATGTATACATTGGGACACTAGGTGATAGCGTACACACACACACATACATACACACACATCTGACCCGCTACACCTGTACATTCACGTGCCCTTAATCGCCTCCTGTTCGGTTACCTGAGACGGGGGCGGGGGCGGGGGCAGGGGCGTGGGCGGGGAAGGGGCGGGGCGGGGCGGGGCGTTGCAGGGCTGGGTGGGGTAGAAATGGCGGAGGACACAGTGGAAGGTCTTGGTAGGTTAGGGTGGTTGTGGGAGACTAGTCTATTTTTATTGTGTACAGTACGGGGGAGCTTGACCGAATTCTGCCTTTTGATTAGTAGCAGTAGAAACAGAAGTTAGTAGTAGTAGTAGTAGTAGTAGTAGTAGTAGTAGTAGTAGTAGTAGTAGTAGTAGTAGTAGTAGTAGTCGTAGTAGTAGTAGTAGTAGTAGTAGTAGTAGTAGTAGTAGTAGTAGTAGTAGTAGTAGTAGTAGTAGTAACATGGTTGCTTATCTTTTTTTTTTTTTTTTCTAAGGTTGAGGGGACGCGAGGCAGAGTTGGGCCAGTTCGCCGTCCCGCTAGAGCGAACTGCAAAACCTGACAGTCTTTCTGAGGTATATGTGGGTGTCGCCAGGCTCTGTCCCGCCGGCAGGAGGACACTACAGTGGGGAGAGCGGGTCACGAGGGGTTAGTGTCGTCAGTCAGTCACCAGCACAGCGGCAGGAGGAGGCGGTCACGCACGCTGGGTGGGTTGAAGACCTGAGTGCACGAGTGGTGACCCTTGTATTGCTTGACGCGGATGAGTGTGGGGCGAGTGATGCTGTGATGAAGCGCTGAGGAAACCCGGTGTCGTAGGGAACAGTGGTGCCAATATGAGTTAATTCTTCACTACACAACCAGAGCCCACATAATAACCGATGCAGAGAACAGAGGTGCCTGTTTAATGCCAGATAAGCGACAGTTAACGCTTCACTACACAAGCAACGGCGATTTCCACACTTACACGTCTAATACTGTATGAAGTGATCGGTGGGACTCTGTTCAACACTTTGCAGCTCCTAACAAGTTTCCGTTTCGCTGCAAAGAAAGAATCACAGAAGTATGGTGAAAACGATCATCAAAATAGGGAGATACAGAGGCACAGTAACATTGAGCGGCCGGCAAAATCTTGTGTCTTGCTGGCGGGGGGTTCCGGGGGGTTCATGGGGGGGGGGTTAAGAAGCTGCCGGGAACAATCCTCAACGCTGTGAAAGAAAACTATACATCAAGAGGGTTCAAAGTCTGACTCAGATTTCTTTCAGGTGGCCATCGAGTTCCTGCTTTCCACACGTCAAAGCCTGTTCTGTTCTCGTTCATCCATTCTAACATGTGGCGTCGTGAAGGTTCAAAGCCTGACTCATGGTTCTCCTTTAGTGATCAGCGAGTCCCTGCTATCTACACCTCATGGACAGTCCTCTTGTTCTCTTATCCTTGTTGCTCATCCATTATAATTGCGTGACGTGTGAAGGTTCAAAGCTGACTCATGGCTCTATTTTAGTGGCCTTCCTATCCACTCTTCAAACCCTGCCCTCCTGTTTTTGTTGCTCATCCACTGGCTTCCCACGTGGCACTCAACTTCACAATTCCGCATCCCAGTGTAAGGAGAAAATGGGCAGACAGTGCAGCTTTGGAACAAGAAGAACAAGGCGAGAAAAACAGTAAGCTAAGGACGTAAATGGTGGCAGGGGTGGGATAAGACTCACGATTTGATCCCCACTAAGACGGTAACTCAAGAATATTTCCATGATTTGCTTTCCATTAAGATCGTAGCTCTAAAAGATTCTCAATATTTGATTCCCATTAAGAACGTAAGTGGTGGCAGAGATGAGATGAGACTTACGATTTCGATTCCTTCTAAGATCGTAACTCCAAAGCATTTACACGATTTGATTCCTAATGTCTTAAGTCTTTCCACAATTTGATTCCCATTAAGGACGTAAGAAATGGCGGAGATGGGATAAGTTTTACGATTTTGATTCCTATTAAGATCGTAACTCTAAAACATTTCCACGATTTGATTCCCACTAAGATCATAACTCTGAAATATTTCCATGATTAAATTGCCATTGAGGATAATTATAACTAGTAGCAGCAGCAGCAGTGGTGGTATAAGACTTGCGATTCTAATCACTACTAGGATTGTAACTCTAGAATATATCCACGATTTGTTCCTCATTAAGACCGTAACTCTAAAACATTTCCACGACCTGATTCCCAAAGTCGTCAGTCTACACGATTCTGACGATTAGATTTCCATTAATGACATAAATGGTGGCAGAGGTAGGATAAGATTTGATTCCCACTAAGATCCTGACCCCAAAACATTTCCACGATCTGATTCCCAAGGTCGTAAGTCTAAACGATTCCCACACCACTAAGAGAACGGAGGGACGCCCCCAGAACTCAACGACACCAAAATGACGCCCCACTAATTTCCTCCTGACGGCGAGACGAAGTGACGGACAGACTTAATGGGGGAGTGGAGGGGAGGGGAGGGAAAGGCGGGATGGCTGATGTGGATTAAGTAGTAGTAGTAGTAGTAGTAGTAGTAGTAGTAGTAGTAGTAGTGATAGTGATGGTGGTGGTAATGGTTAGGTCAGTGGGTAGTTAGTGGTAGTTAGTGATTAGTGTTTCCAGGTTAGTTAGTATTGCTCTATCTACCTCATTACCTTGGTTCTTCCTCTACCTTCTCCTCCCTCCTTCCTCTTCCTTTTCTCTCTTCCTCTTCCCTCCTCTTCTTCCTGCTCTTCCTCCTCCCCCTTCTCGTTTTATGTTTAATTGTTTGTCTCTGATGTGTGTGTGTGTGTGTGTGTGTGTGTGTGTGTGTGTGTGTGTGTGTGTGTGTGTGTGTGTGTGTGTGTGTGTGTGTGTGTGTGTGT
>CM035202.1:10350091-10352741 GCA_020233015.1 Callinectes sapidus | reverse complement strand
AAAACGAAGAAGAAAAAAGCGGGAAACAAAAAAAGAAGAAAGGAAAAAAAGCGTAGAGGAAACAAAACAGGGAGAGAGACGAGAAGGAAAAAAACAGGAAAAAAAACAAAAAGTACACTACGATAGAGAAATAGGAAAAAAGTCGATGAGAAAAGTCAATAGAAGAAAAGAAGACAGGAAAAATAGGAAAACAAAAACAGATCGGAAATAAAAAAGGAAAACAGGAAAAATAGAAAAATATACCACGATAAGAAAAACAAAAAAGGAAAAGAAAAAAGATAGGAAAAAAAGACGATAGGAAAATAAACAAAAATAAAACACAAAAAAGAAAATGAAAAAAAGACGAAAAAGGAAAAAAAAGGGGGAAAGAGGAAAAAAAGGGAAAAAAGTAAAGTACGATGTTTATGTCTGTTTGCCTGTCTGTCTGTTTGTCTGTTTGTTTGTGGCACTTTACGAGAAGCACTGCACACACACACACACACACACACACGCACACACACACACACACACACACACACACACACACACACACACACACGGAATATACACAAAAGGAACATTATTAATCATTTTTATACGGAATCTTTGCAACATTTCGTCTTTTTTATTATTTATTCGGCATTTCATTATTTTTCACCATTTTAGTGTTTGTTAGTAAGTTTTTTTCGTTTGTTTGTTAGTTTGTTAGTCTTTGTTCCTTTTCTCCTTCTCTTCTTCCTTCTTCTTTCCTTCAAGAAGCGTCGATGGCAGTTACAAAGAAAATACAAATAAAATGAAAAAAAAAATGGTTTCTTTCACTCCCTTAAAACTTAAACATGAATGAAAAAATGAAGAAAAAAGAGGAAAAGAAAGAAAAAAGGAATGAGGTGATAAAAGAAGGAAGGAAATAATGAAAAAAAGAAGGTTTGTTAATAGATGAAGGAAGGAAAGCAAAGGAAATAAAAAGAAAAGAAGGAGGAATAGATGAAAAGAAATGAGAAGATAGAAAGGAAAGAAAGAATGGAAAAAAAGTAATAAACAAGAACAGGAAGAAAGAAAAATGACACAAACCACGAATCTTCACAAAAGTCGAGAGAGAGAGAGAGAGAGAGAGAGAGAGAAATAAGTGATTTTCTTACTTTCCTTCTAGTCATTTACACTTGGGAAATGAAAGAAATGTAGAAAAGGAAGGAATTCTCATTTTTCTCAATCTTACTTAAAAAAAAAAAAAACAAAGAAAAAACAAAGGAGTTATCTCATGTTTCCCCTTTGTCTTTCACTTCCAAAACTTAAAATAGAAAAATAATGAATAAAATAAAATAAAAAATGTCACTGTTCTCTTTTTCATTTTTTCTCACTAACATAAACGAAGAAAAATGAAAAAGATAAACGAATTCACTAATTTTTCCCCTGTTCACTTTCACTTCCATCACTTAGAAATAAAAAATAATGAAAAAAATAAAATATGAATAGTCAGTGTTTTCATTTTTTCTTACTAACATAAACGAAGAAAAATGAAAAAAATAAACGAATTCACTCATTTTTCCCATTTCCACTTTCACTTCCATCACTTAGAATAGAAAAAATAACGAAAAAAAAAATATAAATAGTCAGTGCTTTCATTTTTTCTTACTAACATAAACGAAGAAAAATGAAAAAAATAAACGAATTCACTCATTTTTCCCATTTTCACTTTCACTTCCATCACTTAGAATAGAAAAAATAACGAAAAAAATAAAATAGAAATGGTCAGTGTTTTAATTTTTTCTTACTAACATAAACGAAGAAAAATGAAAAAAATAAACGAATTCACTCATTTTTCCCATTTTCACTTTCACTTCCATCACTTAGAAATAATAATAAAAAAAAGATAAAAACAACAAAAGCATCACAGTTTCTCTTCTCTTCATTTTTTGCTTTTCCCTTTTTTTGTCGCTTTTTTTGTTCCTCTCCGCGAGTCAAAACAAACACGCGTCTTTCCTCAGCTTGTCCAAACACGTTTTCTTCAATTTCCCACGCGTCCCTTTGCAGTGTTTTTGTTGTCTTTGTTTTCACTAGAGACCGCTATGAAGTGTTATCTCAGCTGCTTTTCTTTAATTTTCCTCTTAGTTTCTTTTTTTTCCTTTCTTTTTTTCTTCTTTTTGTATGTCTCTCTTTTTTTTCTCTTTGGTGTAATTGTTTTGTTTTTTTCATTTCTTGTCTTTTTTGTTTATTCTTTTTAATGTTTTATGTTTTTGTTTTTTTTGTTTTTTCCTTTCACTGTAATTATCTTTTTTCCTTCTTTTCGTTTCATTTCTTTCTATTCGAAGTCTTATTTCTTCAGTTTCTTTTTCAATTTTCTTATTTTCATTTTACTTTCCTTCATTCTATCCATTCTTTTCATAGCTTTATTTATTTCTCGTTTCATTTTTTTTCTAATCAACTCCTTCACTTTTCAAGATACTTCCACTCATTTTCCTTCCATTTCATCTGTTTCTCTTAAATTTTCCTTTTTTTCATTACCATTTCCACTTTCATTTCTATCAAGTCATTATTATTTTCCTTTTCTTTGTACAATTACCTTTCTCTTTCACTTGCAATCCTTTCACAAACTTTACGTCCTTCGAAGGAGTCATTGTAGAGACACACACTGACTTACCCTACTCCTACAATCCTTAACAACCCTCGCAGG
>CM035202.1:10337591-10345091 GCA_020233015.1 Callinectes sapidus | reverse complement strand
TTGCCGGACAGATCCAGTTGGCGCAGGTGCTTGAGGCGTCCGAACACCGTGTTCTCCATCCTCCACAGCCGTGTGTCGGCAAGGAGTACCTCGCGCAAGCCGTCCAGGTCGTTGAGGGAGCCCGTCAGCTCCTCCAGGGGGTTGCCGTTGAGGTTGAGCACTTCCAGCTTGGTGAGGCCCTGCAGGGAGGCCAGCACGCGGCTAGTTAGGTTGTTGTGGGACAGGTCCACCTCCCGCAGGCCCTTCATCTTCTGGAAGAGCGCTGCAGTGAGTCCCTTGAAGCCGTTCCTGGCTAGGTGCAGCACGCGCAGCTCTGAGGCCTCGGCCAGCAGGTGGGGCGGCAGTTGGTGCAGGCCGCAGCCGCTGAGGTCCAGGGTCTCCAGGCTGGGCAGGCCGTACAGCGCGTCCTCCTCGATGTTGTCCAGCTGGTTGTCGGCCACGGTGAGCCGCTTGATGCTGCGCACGTTGAGGAAGAAGCGGTTGAGGTGTTTGAGTCTGTTGGTGCTGAGGTCCAGCTCCTCCAGGTACAGCAGGTCCGTGAAGGCGTCAGGGTCTATGTCGGTAATCATGGAGCCGCGCAGCAGCAGGCGCGCCAGGGGGATGGTGCCCTCGAACATGTACCGCCGCACCACGAAGATCTCGTTGTGGGAAAGGTCCAGCTCCTCGAGGCGCTTCAGCCGCTGGAAAGTCTGCGGCTCCACGTCCATGATGCGGTTGTGTGCCAGATGCAGCCGCTCCAGAGAGCGCAGCCCCTCGAACAGCGGCGAGCTGACGTGCTGCAGCTGGTTGCCGGACAGGTCGAGGCGCTTCAGCTTCTTCATGTTCTTGAAGCTGCGATCCTGAATGGTGTTGATCCTGTTGTTCTCCAGGTACAGCTCCTGCAGGGAGGACAGGTCGCTGAACATGACATTGTAGATGGTGGTGAGGTTGTTGTCGTTGATCCAGAAGATCTCCAGCTTGTTCTGGCCGCGGAAGGCGTCGGCATGGATGGTGCGGATCTGATTCCTGGAGAGTTTGAGCGTGATGAGGTTGGCGGGGTAGCGGCTGAGGGCGTCGGGCAGCTCCTCCACCAGGTTGTTCTCCAGGTTAAGGTGCTGCAGGTGTTCCAGGGAAGAGAACGCCTCCTTGGCAATGTGTCGGATGCTGTTGTCCTGCAGGTGCAACTCCAGCAGGTTGGGCAGCGGCGAGAACACACCGCGGGACACGCTGCCCAGCCTGTTGCCCTGCAGCCGCAGCTCTCGCAGCTCCCCCAGGTGGCGGAACAGCCCTTCAGGCAGCTCGCGCAACTTGTTGTCGTCCAGGCTGAGCGAGCTGAGGCTGCGCGTGGCAGAAAACAGGCCGGGCGGGATGCGCTGCAGGTTGTTTGAGCTGAGCTGAAGATTGAAGAGCAGCTCCATGGTGGCGAAGGCTCCAGCCTCGATGGTGTGCAGCTCGTTGTTCTGGAGGTACAGCACCGACAGCTTGGTGGAGTTGGCAAAGGTGTTGTTGTGCAGCCTGAGCAGGTTGTTGTTGTACAGGAACAGCTCCTGCAGCTCAGGCAGGTTGGCGAACAGACCGTCGCCGATGGAGTGCAGGTGGTTGTCCGCCAGGTCGATGAACCTGATGGCCGGAGTGTAGGAGAAGGTCTGCGGTGACAGCTGCAGCAGCTGGTTGTGGCTCAGGTAGAGGGACTGTAGGTCTCCATTGTTGACGAAGGTGTCTGGTGCGATGCGTGAGATGTGGTTCATGTAGAGCAGCAGCGACACTAGCGCCGGCATCGTGGCCAGGGTGTCGCTGCTCAGCTCCGTGAAGCGGTTGCTGCTCAGGTCCAGCGCGCGCAGGGCCGGCAGCCTCGAGAAGCCGTCGCTGGCCACGTCTGAGATGGTGTTGTAGGTGGCCTTGAGCGTTTGTAGCTTTGCGAGGCGGCGCAGCGCGGGGATGGGCAGCTGCTTTAGCTTGTTGTTCATGAGGTTGAGTTCCTCCAGGCTCTCCTCTAGGCCGTTGAAGGCGTACTCTGAGATGAGGCGGATGCCATTGCCCTTGAGGTTGAGCGTTACGAGGTGCATGTTGAAGAAGCTGTAGCTCTGCAGCTCCGTGATGTTGTTGGCCTCCAGGTCCAGCGCACGAAGGTGCTTGTGGCGCTGCAGCGCAGCGTGCGGCACGTTCTTGAGGCGGCTGTGCATGATGGTGAGGCTCTGCAGGGAGTCCTCCAAGCCGCGAAAACTGCCCTCCGCGATGTCCTGCAGGCTGGACTGGGAGATCTGCAGGCTGGTGACGCCCGCGCTGCGGCTGAACACCCCCGTGGGGAGCGAGGTGATGTTAGTGTCCAGGTCGTAGATGCTGAGTGACTTGACGGGTCGGTGCACGAGGCCCAGCACCTTGCCCACCGTGGCCAGGGACACCATGGGGCACTCCAGGAACACGCCGTCATCGAAGTGGTAGCACGGACACCACGGGTTCTCCTCCCACGTGGGGCAGGCCGTGCCCGTCACCAGCTCACCCGCCGCCACCGGCCCGCCGCCACCCGCGGCCCCCACCACCACCCACAATAGGGGTGCCACCCACAGCCGGGTCATGGCGTGGGCGGCCTCACCTCGCGGCCCGCCCGCACCTGCAATACAAACACACATAGTACACGCACACACACACACGCACACACACACACACACACACACACACACACACACACACACACACACACACACACACAAAACCAATCCCTTATTTTCTAAAACTCACTGGAACACACATCGTACTCTTTCCACCCTGGCCACCCACCCACCCACCTCCCTCCATCCACCCACCTACCGAACCCTCACCGCCCCACCGTGAACTAAGCCCTTAACACCCCACCCCCCACCCAACGCCCGCCCACGGCCCCGCGAAGCCCTGACGGCCTGAAGCCACAAGTAATGGAGTGATACCAGAAGGCTTCGTGTGGGATTCCAAGCAACGCAGCGCAAGACAGGTATTCAAAAAGGCCTAGAAGGGTTAAGTGGCTCCATTCCACCAGGTGTGTGTGTGTGTGTGTGTGTGTGTGTGTGTGTGTGTGTGTGTGTGTGTGTGTGTGTGTGTGTACATACATACATATACAAGTGACCGCCTCGAGATCGAAAGAGGAGAAGACGTAGATGGATAAGAGAAGGGAGAACAGGAGATGGAGGAGGAGGAGGAGGAGGAGGAGGAGGAACAGAGGGAGGTATATTCTCTT
Source organism: Callinectes sapidus (assembly GCA_020233015.1). NCBI lineage: Eukaryota > Metazoa > Arthropoda > Malacostraca > Decapoda > Portunidae > Callinectes > Callinectes sapidus. The sequence goes on along the minus strand of CM035202.1, from coordinate 10,341,901 downwards.
TAACTAGATAATATCGGCGGTCGAGAACGAAGAAGAAGGAGGAGGAGAGAAGGAGGAAAGAGGAGGAGGAGGAGGAAAGCTTCTCAGGATCCCACTCCCTAAAAAAAGGATGGGAGAAAGAAGAGGCAGAGTCAGCGAAGGAATAGAGAAAAGGAGGTGGAGGAGAAATGAAGGAAGGAAGGAATGGAGGTAAGGAAGGAGGGAGAGAGGGAGGGAGGGAGATATAGAGGGAGGAATATTTAGAGGGCCACCACCAAACTTATGGCCTGTCAACAATAGCTAAAATATTACCCCCTGATCTTCTCTCTCTCGTTTCACTAAAGGTTTACTTCACAGGGTTCATTTTCTCCTTTAGTTACCCCTTCCCTTCCCCTCCGCCCTCACTGACCTCCATTTTCTTTCACCATTGATAGAAAATGAGATATGGGTTGTGTTTCTTGGGATGAATTTGATGTTTTTGTGTGTTTTAAATGTATGGGTAAGGAATGAGCTAACTTTTTTCCTTTAGTTATCCCCTCCCTTCCCCTCCGCCCTCACTGACCTCCATTTTCTTTCACCATTGATAGAAAATGAGATATGGGTTGTTTCTTGGGATAAATTTGATGTTTTTGAGTGTTTTGAAAATTATGGGTAAGGAATGGGCTGATTTTTTTCCTTTAGTTATCCCTTTACTTCCACTCTGACCGACCTCCATTTTCTTTCGCTATTGATAGAAAATGAGATATGGGTTGTGTTTTTTGGAGTAAATTTGATGTTTTTGTGTGTTTTAAAATCTATGGGTAAGGAATGGGCTGATTTTTTCCTTTAGCTACCCCTTTTACTTCCACTCTGACTGATCTCCATTTTCTCTCACCATTGATAGAAAATGAGATATGGGTTGTGTTTCTTGGGGTAAATTTGATGTTTTTGCGTGTTTTAAAATCTATGGGTAAGGAATGAGCTAATTTTTTTTCCTTTAGTTATCCCCTCCCCTTCCCCTCCGCCCTCACTGACCTCCATTTTCTCTCACCATTGATAGAAAATGAGATATGGGTTTTGTTTTTTTGGGGTAAATTTGATGTTTTTGAGTGTTTTGAAAATCTATGGGTAAGGAATGGGCTAATTTTTTTTCCTTTAGTTATCCCTTTACTTCCACACTGACTGACCTCCATTTTCTCTCACCATTGATAGAAAATGAGATATGGGTTGTTTCTTTGGGTAAATTTGATGTTTTTGAGTGTTTTAAAATGTATGGGTAAAGAATGGGCTGATTTTTTCTTTTAGTTATCCCTTCACCTCCTTTTTCTCTCTCGCTGTAGAAAGAACATGGGAGTGTGTGGGAGGATAGAAAACGGGTTATGAGTAGTTTTTTAAGGTATATTTGATGTTTTTTTGTATTTTTTAAAGGAAATTAGTAAGGAAATGAAAGAAAATGGGATCACAGGGTCTTTTTTATATTTTTCTCTTGTTCGTAAAAAGTTGGAAAAATTGAAAGAAATAAAGAAAAGAGTTAAGAGAAAATAGAGAGAAACGAGAAATTGACTAAAAGAGATCGTTAATGAAAGGAAAGTGGTTAATTCTCTCTCTTTTGGTTCATTCTTTTGATTCTGTACGGGGACTGGCAAATTAGTATAAATGCTCTATTTTTATTATTTTTGTTCACCTTGGCCAGCTTCCTATTCTTACACTACTACTACTACTACTACTACTACTACTACTACTACTACTACTACTGCCGTAAACCGTCAATATTCTACAAAATATTCTACAAAAATCGTCTTTATTTTAACATTTGTAAAGGGCAAAAATATTAGACTTAGACCTTATTGATGGTATTGGTGGTAGTAGTGGTAGTGGTAGTGGTGGTGGTAGTGGTGATGGTAGTGGTGGTGGTGGTGGTGATGGTGGTGGTGATGTCTGCCCTCTGGTGGGTAGAATAACAAGGTGCTCTTCGTAACAACACCGCCGCACGAAACACTATTAGTAAAAAACATTCGTACCTTTTTCCTTCCCCTCAAAATGAAGAGCAAAGTGAAATAACACGATTCCAATAAAAATAAAATGTGAAAAAAAAATATATAGTAGTAGTCATCTTTTATATATTTTAGATAACACGTCAGTTTACGAAATAAAAAAAAATATATTGAAAAATGTAATCATAGTTTTTACATTGGCAATCGCGCGTGCAAATTTGAATAAGGTTTAAAAAAATAATAAGTTACGAAAATGCATACACTCTCTCTCTCTCTCTCTCTCTCTCTCTCTCTCTCTCTCTCTCTCTCTCTCTCTCTCTCTCTCTCTCTCTCTCCCAAGTCAATTAGCGCCACACCTGCACTGGGTAGGTGTGGTGCTGTCGCTTTCTCACTTCACACCTGTCCGCCTCATTTCCTCTTCACAATAAAGAAAATGAACAAAGAACATATCATCAGTGTACTTTCCACGTCAATGGTCTTACTTCAATTACCTGCCTCACCTGCTCACATTACTAACACTCAATATGAAAAGATGGCATTTCTCGTTTTTTATCTTTTTTTTTACATCTCATTCATTCAGTTCTTTCTCTTTCTTACTACAAGGTGAATAAATGCAAGATCTATTCACTCATACACCTCTCCATTCATTATAGCTTTGTTTCGCCTGTTCAAGTTATCAATACAGATTATAAAACTTATTTCTCATTTTCATTCTTTTTTTCTCCTACTTATCATCCATTCCTCTCTCTTTCTCTCTGTAAAATGAATAACTAGAAAATCTATTCATCTATACAGCTCTCTCATAAATTACAGTGTTCTATCACCTGTTTTACCTCATTATAAAAAAGTATCATTTCTCATTTTTATCCTTCTTCACTTCTCATTCACCCTTTTCCTCTTTCCCTCTTCAAAAGATTAATAAATTATAATATGAACTATTCACCTGTGCGCATCTCTAATATATTACAGTGTTCTATCACCTGTTTTACTTCCTCAAAACATCAACACTCATTATAAAAAGTGTTATTTCTCTTTTTTTATTCTTTTTTACATCTCATTTATCCTCTTCTCTTTCTTTCTCTCTATAAGTCGAAATATAAAAAAATCTATTCACCTATATTGTTTTCTCTTGAACTACAGCATTCTACAACCTATTTCAGCTCCTCAAAATGTCAATACTCATTATAAAAAAGTGTTATTTATTATTTTTATTCATTTTTTTACATCTGATTTATCCTTTCTCCCCTTTTCTCTCTACAAAGTGAATAAATTGTAATACTATTCACCTCTGCGCATCTCTCGTGAATTACAGCATTTTATCGCGTTCAAATTATCAACACAGATCATCAAATGGAATGTATTTCTCATTGGATCAAATTTTCTCCCATTTTATTCTTTTTTTATGCAAAGTTCACTGTACAAAAGGGAAACATATTCATCCGTTTCCCTTTTTCCCTGGATTACCGGAAATTCACGTGATGTATCTCTAAAAGCTTGACGCACACGCACACACACGCACACGCACACACACACTCACACACATACGCACACACACACACACACACGCACACACACATACCTACGCGGGTGATTCATATGGTTAGGGAGGAAAAAATGTGCTTCTTTTCCTTCTCCTTCACTCTATACCACTCAAATTTACCTGTCCTTACCTGTCCCCTTTATTAACTGCCGAAAAATCTACTCTTTTGCTTTAATTAACGAGATTTTTTTTACCTGTGTTACCTGTTTAAGTAAAATACACACACACACACACACACACACACACACACACACACACACACACACACACACACACACACGGTTCATTAATTTTATTCCATCTAATCACAACGTAATTATCTTCATTTCTACCAGCGGAAAAATAATAAATAATGAAAAAATGCAGTGTTGATGTATTCCTTTTTATCATTATTCCGTCAGTATTTATTTTGGCTGCATTTCATTGCGTCTCATAATCCTTCACCTAAACAAATGAAAAAACAAAACAAAAACGAAAAATATATATAAACGTATTCCTATTTTTAAAACTAATGCATTTTTTTTTATATTTATTTATTTTTTAGGAGTGGAGAATAAGTTTTTTTTTGTTTTTGTTTTTTTGTAAGTGTTTATTGTAAAGGTATATGTGTCAGGTGTCCTTTGCGTGTATACCTGTGTGGCCATTAATTAACCACCACTCGCCCCCCACACACACCTGTCTACCTATGTTGGCAAAGTAAAAAAGCGAATGTTTTTAATTGTTTTTATCAATTGTTTTTACTTGTTTCTCTTTCTGTCTCTCTCTCTCTCTCTCTCTCTCTCTCTCTCTCTCTCTCTCTCTCTCTCTCTCTCTCTCTC
>CM035202.1:10255694-10278194 GCA_020233015.1 Callinectes sapidus | reverse complement strand
AAAGGGGTTTGAGTTTCTTTTGTTTATTCTGCAGGAGGTTGGATTGGTTTTCTTTGTGTTGTAGATGGTTGTATTACTTTAGGGAGTTCGTGTTTAAGTTTGAGATGTAACTGAATAATGTAATCAGATTATTTAACGAGTGGTTTGTGAAGTATCTATATTTCTATCAATATATCTATCTAATTATCTATTTTCCTCTATTTATCTGTCTTTCTATCCATCTATCAATCTTTGTATCATTGTATCTATCCATTCACCTTTCTATCTATCAATGTGTTTATCTATTTATCTATCTGTTTATATTTCTTTCCATATTAACTTTTCTCTCCAATTATCTATCAGTGTCTGTCCTATCTATCTATGTATGTGTTTCTTTATAAATATCCAATCATCTTTCTATCAATATTTGTCCTATCTATCTGTGTTTCTTTTTATATATTAATGTATTTATTCAATCTTTTCATCAATATCTTTTCTATCTATCTATCTCTCCATTTATCTATTCATCTGTGTGTGTTTCTATGTATATATCCAATCATCTTTTTTTATCAATGTCTGTCTTATCTATATATCTATCCGTCTCTATCTATCTATCTGTCTATCTGTGTTTCTATGTATATTGCCATACTTATCCAATCGTCTTTTTTATCAATATCTGTCCTATTTATCAATCTTTTTTTTCTCTATATATATTTATCTCTCTCTTTTTTTCTCTCTATTTATTTATGTATCTATCTCCATATCTCCCTCAGAACATAGCATCGCAGACTTCACGCGAGTTTAAATCTGCAAATAACATTAAGCCCGCCAATTAATTAAGGCCGGCCAGCACTTAATCCCTTGTGTCACTTTGTTATGGAGGAGAGATTTGTTCAGGCTTTTGTTGGCAGCGGAAACTATTACACCCCAGTCACCCCCCCACCCTTTGTGTACTGACATTAGGAGAGAGAGAGATAAGGACTGGTGTTTCTCTCTCTCTCTCTCTCTCTCTCTCTCTCTCTCTCTCTCTCTCTCTCTCTCTCTCTCTCTCTCTCTCTCAAAAATAACCACGAAACTTCGAAATTGTGGCCTCAAAATATGATTATCTACATTTAATAATATAAATTTACTCTTTCTGAAGTCAATAAGTCCATTTCATAAGCAGATTCCAAAACTTTATTATGTTCTTCCGTTCTTTGTGTATTTGTTACATGTTAGCATTGTTCTAACGTTGTTTTTGTTACATTAATGATGTTCTTTTATTCATATGCCCGTCAAATGCATTCTCAACCCTTCGTAATGATGTTTTTCCTCCATTAATGATGTTCTCTTTCATTTATATACTCGTCAAATGCTCTCCAAATCTTTCTAGACGATATCTTTCCTCCATTAATGATGTTTTTTTATTTATATATGCCTCAAGCACTTTTTAACGATGTTCTTATTCTATTAATGATGTTCCTTTATTTCTATATTCATTAAATTCATTCCAAGCCCTTCTTAATGGTTTTCTTGCTCTATTAATGATGTATCTTCATTTCTATGCCCATTAGATATATTCCAAACCTTTCCTATCGATGTTCTTTCTCCATTAATGATTTCTTTTACTTCTTTATCCTTCAAATGCATTCCACAACCTTCCTAACGGTGTTCTTTTGTCCTTGGCAGGTGGGAGACATGATCAGCGTGATAGACATGCCGCCCCCCGAGGAATCTATCTGGTGGAGGGGAAAACGAGGCTTCCAAGTGGGCTTCTTCCCCTGCGAGTGTGTGCAGGTCATTGGTGATAAGGTGAGATGTGAAGCCTTGGGTTATCTTATTGTTTTTATTGACATTTTTATTTATCTATTTTATTTATTTATTATTTATTTATTTATTTCATCTTATTTTATTATTTTATTTTATTTATTTATTTATTTATTTTGGTTCTGTTCGCCTATTTTCTTGGTTTTGTTTATATTTGGTTGTTATTGTTATTGTTATCATTGTTTTTTGTTGTTGTTATTATTATTAGGAGGAGGAGCAGGAAGGAAGTTGTAAAGGAAAAAAAAAAGTAGGACGGAAGGAAGTTTTAACGAAGAGGAGGAAAAGAAAGGAGGAAGTTTTACGAAAGAGAAGGAAGGATTGTTACTATTATTATTATTATTATTATTATTATTATTATTATTATTATTATTATTATTATTGTTGTTGTTATCGTTTTTATTATCACTACTACTACTACTACTACTACTACTACTACTACTACTACTACTACTACTACCACCATCTTAACCCCCCCCTCCCCTTCCCCTCTCAGGTCCCACAGACGATCCAGCCCCAGACCCTAACTCTGCCCCCCGCCCGGACCCAGCCCCCCGCCGCCGCCGCCCCCCTGACCCACCACACCCTGGGCAGCCCCACCACCGCCCCCACCAAGCCCGTGCTGCGGAAACACGGCAAACTCATCGCCTTCTTCAGGTACGCCGAAGGAGGAAGAGGAAGGAGATGGAGAGGAAAAAATAGGGTTTAATAAAGAGGATTGAGAACTTAAAAGGGAGGAGTATAGGAAGAAAGTTTTGAAGAGGAGATAGAAAGGAAAAATAGGGTTTAATAAAGAGGATGAGGATTTAAAAGGGAGGAGTATAGGAAGAAAGTTTTGAAGAGGAGATATAGAGGAAAAATAGTGTTTAATGAAGAGGATTGGGGACTTAAAAGGGAGGAGTATAGAAAGAAAGTTTTGAAGAGGAGATAGAGAGGGAAAATAGTGTTTAATAAAGAGGATTGGGGATTTAAAAGGGAGGAGAAGAGGAAGGAGGAGGTGGAGAGAGAAGAAAAATAGGCTTTGATAAGGAAGATGAGGATTCAAGAGGGAGAAGAAGAGAAGGAAGTTTTGAAGAGGAGGTAGAGAGGAAAAATTTCGTTTGATAAAGAGGAAGAGGACACAGAGAGGAAGGAGAAGAGGGAGAAAGTTTTGAAGAATCAGTAGAGAGAAAAAAATAGCCTTTGATTAAGAGGAGGAAGATTTAAATGGGTAAATAGGAAGGAAGTTTTAAAAAAGAAGATGGAAAGATGGTGTTTAAAGAGGAAAATAGGAGGAAGGAAGTTTTACGGAAGAAGAGGAGAAAAGATAACGTTTAAGGAAGAGTTAGAGGAGAAAGAAGAAAACTTATTGAGGAGGAAGAAGGAAGTTTTAATCAAGAGAAGGAGGAGAAAGAAGACCAAAGGAGTGGAAGGACGAGGAAGGAAGTTTTAATGAAGATAAGAAGAGAAAGAGAGAGAGAGAGGAGGAATAAGATGAAATGAAGACTGAAGGAAGGAGAAGGTGGAAGAGAAGAGAATGTTCAGGGAGAAAGAGGAGGAAAAGGAAGAGAAGGAGAAGGAGGAGGAGGAGGAGGAGGAGACAATACTGAGACAATGGGAAGTTTTAAAAAGAAGATTAGGGAACTTTATGAATTAGGACGATAGGTTGAGAAACGCAGCGGTGCTCAAACAAGGACCCCCACGAGTAGGTCTATCTTCCTATTGCAGCCTCCCTCACTTTCCAACCTTTTTATTCACATCCTGCAGGAGTTTCATCTTGTCGCGTCCTTCCCGTCGCAAGCTGAAGCAGAGTGGCATCCTGAGGGAGCGGGTGTTTGGCTGTGACCTCGGGGAACACCTGCTGAACTCCGGCCATGAGATCCCGATGGTCCTGCGATGCTGCTCCGAGTTCCTGGAGGGCCATGGCATTGTGGACGGCATCTACAGGCTGTCCGGCATCACCTCCAATATACAGAAGCTGAGGTTTGTGTCTGTGTGTGTGTGTGTGTGTGTGTGTGTGTATTTACCTAGTGTAGCGAGGTTTTCAAGGGTGTTTCTCCAGTTAATAACACAGAAATCATGTCAATCTGCCTCTAGAACCACAAAAACACCTTAAAAACTCATGGAAATTTAGATACAGCCTTTTGAAATAGTGGAGATGAAGCACAGAAGGTAAGAATACAAATCTAACTCTCTCTCTCTCCACTTAACAGGTTCTCAAGAGTATTTCTCCAGTTAATAACACAGAAATCATGTCAATCTGCCTCTAGAACCACAAAAACACGTTAAAAACTCATGCAAATTTAGATATAGCCTTTTGAATTAGTGGAGATGAAGCACAGAAGGTAAGGATACAAGTCTAACTCTCTCTTTCTTCACTTGACAGGAACGCATTCGACGAGGACAGGATACCAGACCTGTACGGTGACGACAGCATCCTGCAGGACATCCACTGTGTCTCCTCGGTGCTCAAGATGTACTTCCGGGAGCTGCCCAACCCGCTGCTCACCTACCAACTGTACGAGAAGTTTGTGGAGGCGGTGATGCAGGACGAGGACATCAGGTTGCTGTATCTCAGGGATGTGGTGCAGCAGCTCCCCCCGCCACACTACAGGTGAGAGCTGCACGTTTATTGACCTCTTTTACTGGTGAGGAAATAGACTTTTTAGTTTTCTTTTTTTTCCTTTTTTTTTTTCTCCACTCCAGGTAAGCTACTGTTTTTTTTTTACATTTTTTTCTTTCCTTTCTTTTACTCTTCTTTTCGTGGTGAGACACAGACTTTTTTCTTTTCTTTTTTTCAGGTGACACCAAGATTTTTTCACTTTTCCTTTATGTGAGGCAAAGTTTTCATTTCGTTCTCAATTGATATCATGCTCATTCTGTAGCCAAGGCAAGGATATTTCTCTTCCTCCACTGTACTGTAGAGACTAAACACCCGGTCACCCCACAGAACGTTAGAGTACCTGGTGCAGCATCTGTCCCGGGTAGCGTCACACAGCGGGGAGACCGGCATGACAGCCAAGAACATCGCCATCGTGTGGGCGCCCAACCTGCTGCGCTCCAAAGACCTGGACAATGGGGGGGTGGCGGCGCTGCAGGTGGGTGTCCCTTTCCTGGTGCTGGTGCCTTTTCAGTTGTAGGATATTGAACTTTTTTTTTTATGTAAGAGAGGGGAAGCTGGGGTAATAGAAAAAAAGAAAAGCCCACTAATTTGCCAGTCCCCTTAAAGTTTGAAAGAGTTTGCCAAAAGTCAGGGACAAATGTGTTGAAATGTGTGCTGTTTTTATTTATCTTCAGAACTTCAGTCATCTCTCCTTCAGTACTCTTGACGCTTAGATTTTCAACTCTTCTGTATTTATTATATTAACTGGTTGTTTCTTAGAATTTAAACTATTTATTATCTTCAAAGAAATGGCTATACTATCACAGCCTCTTAGAATTTCAACTATTGTACTTCTTATCTGGACTGTTTGTACTGAGAAATGTTACCTTCACTATCAAAACCTCTTAGAATTTCAACTATTTATTACCTTAGAATAAAAAAAATGGGTTTCCTTCAGTTGTAGAATCTCTTAGAACTTTAACTGCTCATTACCTTAACTGTTAGTATGAAAATGTGTTATCTTCAGTACCAAAGCTTCATAGAGTTTAATACTTTATCTTTTAACTTGAGTATTTCATCGATGTGGCTTAGAATATCAGCACTTACTATATCAACTTGTAGAATTGAGAAGTTCCTCCAGATTCAATATATGGAAAAGCACACATTACTATGCCTTAACTGTCTCACTTCTGCTTATTTGAATGCCTGAAATATACAAAAAAAAACATGAATATATACTCAACATTAATGCACTGTTCTCTAGTAAGTCTTTTCTATCTATCTCAGAATGACTCTCAAGAATTAAGTGTCTGTGTCGTATCTTGCAACAAACCTTGAGTCACATGTCAGGCGCACATTGTACCTTCAATACATGACATAAAGTATAGATGTACTACCTTCACTCTAGCCAGACTTTCACCCTTAAGATCAGTGTCTGGGCTGCATTTAAGGCGTCTCATGTTGGGTGCTGCACTTGGCCATGAAAGATTTTGTTATTGATTGAAGTGCTTTCTTTCCATGACCTCTAATGTGTCATGTGAAGGTCACTTATGGATTAGAAAAAGCTTATGTAAGAGTTCTGTTTCATTGGTGCTTTGAAATTGAGCTTAAATTGAGTCAAAACAAGTCCAATCATCCAAAGAAATTAGTAGGAAAGAGGTTCAATTGAGTCTGAAACACCTACACCTCCCAAAAATAAATAGAAAACTTTTATTGTACTTAACCATAAGTTCTTCATCCCCAAAAATTATAAAGTGAATTTTTGGCAAGTTCAAACACATCTGCTAAAAATTAAGCAGAAAAGAGCCTTAATTTTGTCTGACCCTAACCAGTACCAAAAAAATTGAGTAAATGTATCCACTTCTCACACAAAAAAACAAAAAGCATTGACTTCAAGTGCCTTTCCTAACTCCAGACGCCTCACTTGCCTTCCATCAGTGAGTCAGCCCTCCAAGCACAGCAAGAACTCTGTGTCTTCACTAAACTCTTTTTTGTATACCTGTCAGAAAGTTGTCCTCACTCATGTTTAAGTTTTGTGTCCCAGTGTCCAGTCACCGGCCAGGGCAAGCTCTTAGTGCCTTCCTTGGTGTTCACTTCAGCCTCAGATCCATGTCCTGACTGTTTGATCAAGTGATTTGTAATATTCATGACACCTCAGCATGTTGGGATTAAACTCAAAGAAAGAGAGTTCAGTTTATTGTGGTTGTGTAGATATGAAAGGAGTTTTTATGTGTGTATGTGTGTGTGAAGTGGCAGTATTGCGTGCGTGTGTGTATGTGTGTGTGTTAACCCTTTCATAACCACAAATAATCAAATTGTATGACATGAATTATCAATGCCAATGAACTTAGACCAACCAAAACAAAAAAATGCAAAAAAATACAAAAATAACAATTCGATGTGCATCTTAAAAAAATACTGACATGAATCTCTAATTGAATTGACATGCAAATCGTTGTATAGGCAGCCAAGAAGGTCAGTTTGGTGTTTAGTATTTCTTGGATGGAAGTTTAGCTTATGTCATATTCCTCATTTCTGTTCCTAGTGCTCCCTTTTTACTTCCCTATAGCTTCAAAGCTTGTCACTGTGTTTTATTATTATTTTTTTTACCATGTCACTGATCACGCACAAATGTTCCTAGTTGTGTCCTTTTTTTGTAACTAACTAAAGCACTTGATGATGATGATGATGAATACTAAATCAACACCAGAATTATTACATATGAGAAAGCTTCATTGTTATTTTTCAGTAGAGTTAAGGAGAGAACGACGTCCTTGTTTTATATACATATTTTTAATCCTGAATTTTGTACAGTCGTTTTTTAAATTGCATGTTTGACGCTATATCTTACTATTAGAATGTTGACCTTTTTTTTTTTCCTTTTTTTTTTAATGCAAGGTATGTGTCTCTTGTACATACAGTGTGACTTTTTATACTCACTTTTTACTCACCTTGATTCATGAGTTCTTGGATTCCTCTCTCACTGTCACGCATCACTCCCTCACCCAAGACGAGACATTAAACCTCCTCTCTGTGCCGTTTTTTAGGACGTGGGGACTCAGGCGGTGGTGACAGAGTACCTGGTGCGTTATGTTGACCTCATATTCAACGATAAGATTCCCACCTTCTCACATTCCACTAATGGGGTCGAGGGGACGCCCAAGAAGTCTCGGCCAAAGTCACTCGCCATCTCCACGCCCACCAAGCTCATCTCCATCGAGGAAGCGCGCACGAGAGCCCTCAACACCGCTATTAAGCCTGACCAGAAGTACATTGAAGTTGGTGAGTGACTGAAAGCTCTCTGATTGTTTTTGTTTTTTATGTAAAAGGGGGAAGCTAACCAAGAGCAAAAGAAAAGTAATGGAAATAAATATCCCACTAATTACTGAGTCAATGCAGTTTTTAGACAGTAAGACAAATTTGTGATAGGTTAAGTTAGGTTTATTTATTTAATTAGCTAGACTAGAAGTATATTGAAGATGGTGAGTGATTCAAGGCTTTCAGGTTGTTAATTAATGCTTAGTCAATTCAAACTTATTACTGTAGTCTCGGAAATTTCAATCCATCCACTTGACTCACCCATCACACACCAGTCCACCATTCTACCTAATCAGTCTATCTTCCCACTTACCCATCAGTCAGTCCACATTTTCCTCAACTCACCAACACCAACACCAACACACCAACAGGAGGAGGGCCACAGAACCTGCCCCCTAAGTACCACACGGTGATTGAGCTGCCAAGTCGGAAGGGAGGGAGCCTGAAGCAGAAGAAGTCCCCGTCAGGCTGGAAGAGTATTTTCAGCAAGGGAAGGAGCATGCACAAGCACCCTCGTAAGGCCTCCACCCCCAGCGACCTGCCTCTCAACATCTCTGTAAGTCTCCACCAGATTAACACTTATTTACTCTCCACTCATATTTAGGTAGGGAGTATGGCAAGTGGAGAGAAGTGGAGTGTCCGTCAGGTATGTTAAAATGACTCCCGGCTCGCGTAGGAAAGGAATGAAGGTACTGGAGTGTGTAGTTACGTACTTGTTCTCCTCCCTATTTTTTGCTGCTCATTCAAACCCCTTACATACAGTTGTGGCCACATTTCAAGATGCCTGCACTTGCTTCCACCGTGTTTTGTGTCTTCTCTCACTCACAAGTCACCTAATCTGATGTGTCTTGTAAGGAAATGCAATGCCTCTTGTATCCCTGAGAGTTGAGAGGTGTCAGGAGTGAGGGAAGGGTGAACACAGTGTGGCAGTGTGGTGAGTGTGAATATTAACCCTGGCTTTACTTTCCCCAGTTGCTCTGATGTTACTTATGCTCAATTGTAATTTTATGAAACTTTTAGAATAGGAGTAAGAGTTATTCCAATTTTTATTACTATTGTACTACAAATGTCAGTGATATTAACTTTCGATAGTATTCTAATGACCAATTTTTAAAAGGAATATTGCTTTTTTTATTATGAGAATATTTATCACAGCTTGTTGATGATGAGAAATGGAGATAATTTGATTAGACTTTTTAGAAACAGAATTAATCATGAATTTGACTCTAGGTTAGTCCTCTCTTGCAATGTCCTATTGACTGAGCCCCCTCCACCCCCACCCCAACAAGCATGTAGTACATCCAGTGAGGCACAGCTGCCAGCCACTGTCAGCTGGAGCACACTCACTGGACACTTAACCTTCTGATAACTAATGACAGAGCAACACTCATAACATTTAACAAACAACAACAACGACAACTTTACTGAAGAAAAACCCAACATAAACCACTAAAAACATTTGAATTACCCCATTACTTCCTTCACTGTCAGCTGCATCTTTTATTTTTATTTAAGCCCAAAACTTGCAATATACTAAAACTCAAGGAGAAACCACATTAGACCAAAGGGTTAAGCTCCTGACCTGCATCTGTTACCTGTCCTTACCTGTGTTACCTGTTAGACACCTTGCAAGCCTTATTATTAACCCTTACTAGAGTCCCTCCTTCACTGCTGTTGATCTTCTGACTCCCAAGAACCCAGGCTCATTGCAGGCAGGGCTGGAATGCACACACTCCTCCCGGGATGTTGGTGCGGGAACAGAAAGGAAAGTGAAAAATTAGCACAGTTTATAATAATACCAGACTAAGTAAAGTAACATACAGTACTAAAAATTTAAGGTAAAGAGGAGGAAGAAGATGAAAATATAAATGATATATGAGAATTTCACATTGCATAACCTTACACAGCATCAAAAATTAAAATACTGAGGAAAAAAGGAAAGGAAGAGAAAATATAGACCACTCATCACCATAAACTAAAAAAAGAGAGAAAGAAAAATAAATATAAAATATAAAGAACTTCACTCATAACACCACAACACCAAAAAGTCTGTGACAGTGTGTGCATTCTGGCCCTCAACTCGGCTACTCCTTGTATTTTGGCCGCAACCACCCAACTTGCCTTTGTTGTTGCCACTCCAGGACTCTGTGGTGACCGAGGCTGATGTTGCTCCTTCCATCTCCAAGCGTCTCCGCACAGTCAAGTCAGTAGAATCCCTCATCTCTGCCTCTGCCTCATTACACTCAAATAGAAACTCGCAGGTTGGTATCGGGGAATGTTTTACTTCTGCGTCTCCTCTCCCAGTCGTCATGCACTTGTTGTGTGTTTTGTATCAGTCAGGCACGGAGGGTTCATTATGTTTTCTTGATGTGTTGTGTATTAGGGGTTACACAGGTTTCATAAATTCTGTGTTTCGTCTCCTAGTCTGCACACCCTTCTTGTAATTTTTTTATCAATCAGGCAGGCTCGTGTATACTTCCTTTATGTATAGTGTTATGTACTAAGGGCTATATTAATTTTATGACTTTATAATATGCTTTGATTATGTGTGTATTGTATGTCAGGCTTTACACACACTCAACAATTTCCACTGTTTGTTGTTGTTTTGATAGAGTCCACCCTCCACAGTCCAATGGCTCATGTACATTTTCTATTAATACATACACCATTGTAATCATGCATATTTATTTATTTATAGGATGAGATGGTACAGTGATATACAGTGATATACACATATATTTACAATGATTCAAACATCCTTTGACTCGAACAGTTCCCAATTCGAACACATTGGGTGAACAAAATTTGACCTCCAATCAGAACGCGGCCTCTCAATTCAAACACAAACACACGTGGTGGCCGACGCCGCCTTACTGCCAGTCGGCCGACTTCTCCGCCATAAACACCTCTCTCTATTGTGACTCGTGAATGGCTTTCAAGTCACTCCGGCCCCCAACCCTGGTTAATTCCTACCTACCACCCCAGTCAATGCGGCCTTCTACTCTGGTCACGGGCAAACTTATTTACTAACGAAGAGATATTTAAGAATTTAAACAACCAATGAAGAATGAATTGTTAAATATCATTGTCATTTGCACAAACTACGATAATACAATAATTTGCTGTTTTTTACAATAATTTATACTTTCTTGAAATAATTCCCGTTGGAAATGCTGCTGTGAGAATATATTCAACTTGATCAGAGAGAGAGAGAGAGAGAGGATGGTGAGTGGCCGGAGGAGGGAGGGAGTGAGTGGGGGGGAGCCTATTCAGTCTACTTGTGTATCGAATGGGAGAGGATAGGGACAGAGTGAGGGGGAGGAGGGAATACTACGCTTAGGTTTCATTAGGTTAGGCCTGGTTTTTTGGGGGGTATTTTTAAGGGTGTTTTAGGGGTTTTAAGGGATTTTTCAGGGTGTTTAAGGTTCTTTCTTAAGGTTTTTATGTTTTTTGCTCTCCGTGAACACCACCAATTCGGACCACTGGGACACTTGTAATGGGACGTTAGATTTTGTTAGGTTAGGTTAGGTTAGGGGTGTTTTTTGGGTAGTTTTAAGGCTTTTTGAAGGTGGTTTTAGGGTTTTTATAAGATTTTTTTGCATGTCCTACCTGCAAAGGATGGTTAACATTAGGTTAGATTACATTAGGTTAGGGGTGATTTTGGGAGTGTTTAAAGTTTTTTTTGTTTTGTTTTTAAAGGGATTTTTCATGTTTGTGTTGGTTTTTAAGAGTTTTTCATGTTATTTGAGGTTTTATTAAGGTGTTTTCATGTTTTTTATGATGTTTTAAGGGGTTTGCAAAGGCAGTTTTAATGTTTTAAATTTTTTTTAAGGGGATATTTTATGGGGGTGTTTTTAAGTTTGAATCAAGAGGTATCACTGCACTGAGGGTACTCACCATCACCTTGCCTTGAATTCTACAGATATTAAAATTTGATGTCATTGAGAAAATTAAAACCAAATTTGTTTTCTGTCATATTTCATTACATTCAGTCACTTCTAGATAAGTCTAAAAAGAATCAATACACTCACAATACCCAGTACTCACCAGCACCTTCCTCCCCCAAGGCCCTGGAGTCACCTGAGAGGAAGGACGGCCTAGACCGGGACAGACAGCAGCGGTCTCCCCAGGATGGCCGGGAGAGCCGCAGCGACTCCCTCACCAGCCCGCTGTCCTCGCCCCGCACTCACAACCGCTCTGTTTCCCACGACTCTTACTTCAACATGCTGGACAGCCGCACCAACAGCGTGCCGTCGCAGGTGCCCGTCAAGGAGGAGGGCGAGAGTGACCTTGACTCGCCGGAGAACTCCAGGATTTACCTCGACATCAGTGAGCTGGACCTGAACTTTAGCACCAGCGAGAAGGACCTGAAGGGCTTCGAGGTGGACACGCTCAAGTCCACATCTAACGAGGAGCCAGACAACATGTCCAACTCCACGCTGGACATGGAGAACCTCAGCATGTGTTCTGAGGGCACCAAGAGCAAGGAGAACATCAGTCCCCGCCCAGAGAAGAAGAGTCTCAAGGACAAGCTGAGGCACCGGTTCACTTCGCCACCCACACAGCGCAGGAATGACCACAGCCTCAGTGACTCCGGTGAAGATTCCCACAACAACAGTCTGAAGCGAGCCTCGGCATCTCTCAGGGACAAGATTGTGCAGGCACTGAGTCCGGAAACGTCACGGCGGCAGACGGACTCCTCCCCGAAGGCCCCATCACCATCCAGCTCTCCAAAGTTCAAGCACGTGCGCACCGTGGAGGTTCAGGGACCAGACAGCTACACCACCAAGCCTGAGGTGCCACGGTCACTCATCGGGGAGCACGAGGGAAGCATAGAGACTGTGCTGGCAGAGATCCACGTGGAGCCGGACAGCCAGGATGACACCCCTTCAAGGCTCAGCTTGGACGGCACCCTCATTGACCCTGAGCTGCTGGAGAAGATCACGCACCTCAGGACGTCTCCCTCCGTCAGTGCGTCTGAGGTCAGCACGAACTCGCTGGCTGAGGCAACAATATCAGACAACGAGAGCTTCACCTTGGGCAGCAGCAACAGTGGTGTGGGCATCGAGGGCAAGGAAGTGCTATCAGACACTGCCAGTAGTCTCACACAGTCTAACTCTGCCACTCCCATCGCTGCGCCTGCATTTAATGTTGTTCCTGAGAACCCCAACACACAGAAAGAGGCAACCAACACCCCCTCCTCCATGGAAGAGGATCTCACCCCCATGCAGGAGTTCCCTAAGCCCAGACCAAACTCACTCTTAGGACTGCCCACTGCAGAGCTCCTCTCCCTGGGGTCTGCTCTCACCTCCCCTGAGACTCCACAGGGTGACTCCACCTTCCTGGAGATCCAGTACCACCCCTTGAGTGACACCACGGAGCCCTCCACTCCCAGCGAGTCTCAGTTTGTGCAGGACCTAGTGGGGGTGGGGCCAGCGGTGCCATACCAGCCACCCATGGAGGAGCCCCGGCAGTCCAGCCCTCTCTCGGTGGACCTGAGCAGCAGTGACGATCCCACAGAAGAAGGCCCAACCTATGAGAACGTGGAAACAAATAGTTCATGTCTGAGTGTGGACCCCGCCACCGCCGCCCTCCCGCCCTCCCCATGCACCCTGTCTTCCCAAGGGGACTCCCAGGCAGATGACAAAGCTTTAATGGACCAGTCTGGCGGCCAGAGCTACGACATCCCCTACGAGAACCTGAATTCTGTGTACGAGAACGTGAACTACAGCGCAGAATACGAGAACTTTGAGTATGGTCCCGAGTACCAGAACGTTGAGTACGAGGTGAACACTGACAGCCTGGAGGGGAGCAAGACTGACAGCCTCAGGGGTGACGTGTGCAATGAAAGGCAGGAACAGTCGAGCGTGATGGTGAATGCCATGAGTGAGAGCGACGGCCTGGTGGAGGAGAGTGAGGAGGCGATGGCTGAGTGTGTGTACGAGAACGTTGAATCTCTCCCCGGTGAATCTCGCCCCGTGTATGAAAACTTGGAGGAAAGTAGTGCCGAGCAGATCCAGTGTGTGCCTGAGGGCGACGACGCATACGAGGAGTATCTGTTCGAGAGTGAGAGGCAATATGAGAACGTGGAGTTTGCTTCTCCGGCGCCGGCCTGCCCAGACAAGACCTGTGACGCCAAGACTCCCGTGGAGGTGGAGGGGGAGATGGTGTACCAGCAGGTTAAGATATTCCGCAAATCTGTGAAGGAAGTGAACGACATGCTGAAGGCGAAGGGGGAGAGGCGGGAGGGCACAGAGCAGTGTAGTGTTAGTGGTGCGGCAGACAGTGATAAAGGTGTGAGTGTTTACAAAGTGGACAAGAGTGACCATATTTCAGAGCTTCCAGTACAGGTGCCTCAGATGGGCAACACAAGTGTTCCCCACCCCTCAGAGTCTTTGCCTTGTTCCCAGGACCTTGCACCACAGCCCAGAGGGACGGCCCAAGACCCAGAGCTGCACACTCAGCCTAGCGAGGATAGCGAGTGTCTGGACTCCCCCATCACCTCCTCGTCAGTCAGCATGGCGACGGAGGTGTTAGTACTCCCTGCTTTTGCCTCACCCACAGAGTCCACCACAGACGATGTCACCTCCCCTGTGAGTAGTGATGACGCTAGTTCTCCGAGACCCGTGCATGATGTTCAGGATTACTGCTCCTCGTCTTCCCCCTCAAAAATGCCGGCTGTCCTGCCCAACCTCTCTCCCCCAACCCCAGAGAATGTTCCCACTCCCCCTGCCGCAACCTCCACACCCAACAGATCCCTGCCCCCACCGAGCATCATTAGCCCCGCCCCGTGGCCCCGCACCTCCCCCAGACATGCACCCATCACCGCCCCCGTGCCCAGGCCCCGTCAGCTGCCCAGGCTAAACTTGTCCTCACCACTTGTGTCTCCTGTGTCCACCCCCTCCTCCTCTGTGTCCATTTCCCCTGACTCCCCTGCCACTCCTGGTGACAGCTCCTCCCAAGCCACTCCTACTGAAGAGCGGGTCCCTGATTCTCAAATTTCCCAGCCTAGCCAGTCAAATTTTATGGTGGAGTGTCAGAGGAGTGAGTTGCCATGCTCTGTGGATCCTAAATTTCATAAACCAGTGGGAGATAAGGCACAGGGTGGCCCCACAGACCCCACCACACCACAGTTGCCACAGCCTCCTCCCACCACTAAGTCTGATGCTCATGAAGCCAAGAATTTGACTGACTCTAAACCTCCTCCTCTCTCTCAACTTCCCACTTTCCAAAGATATAAAAGTTCCCCGGAATTCAAGACCACCTCCAAAGAGACCACTGGTGAGAATGCTTCAGAGAAAACCACGTGGGATGTCGAGGAAGCCACATCAGGTGGGGCCGCAATAAACCTTGACTCCTCCGACCCACAGAAGAGGGAGAGAATCGAACAGTACAAAAGGGAGAGGCGGTCATTCTTGAGGGAAAAGTACAAATCTGAGAGCTTTCGTGGGGAGAAGGACGACATGATCCTCAGACTGCGGCAGAAGGCAACAAGTCCATCTCGGCCGGGTGAGGAAGGCGCTGAGGACGAGGAGCTCATCATGTACTCAGGTTCTTCAGGCGACGTGTTCCAGAAGAGGAGAGAGAGTCTGAGTCCAACCAAGCAGTTAGACCTAGCCACAGGTAAGACCTCCCCCACCAAGCATATGGCAAGGGCAGGCAAGAGGGATAGTGTCGAGACCACCTCAAAAGACAAGAGAGAGGATCGGGATGAGGGTTCAGTATTCAAGCGAACGTCACCCACCAGGAGAAGTCTGAGTGACATGGGGAAGACCGGAGAACTCAGAAGCCCAACGAGGACTCGATTTTCCTCAGGAGGCGCTACACCCTCCTTCCGCAGGAGCAGCAGCAGCAGCAGCAACAGCAGTGCCGGGAAGCCTGCCGACTCTGTGGTACAGCAGCCTGGCACAAAACAGCTTCCAGAGAGAGAGTCATCACTTCAGCATTCCAGTTCTGGGGAGTCACGGTCTAGTCCTCCGAGGAAAAACTCTTCATCAATGAGCTCCGTGACAATGCCTGACTCACTGCCCCTGCAGAGACCAGGCACTGGCCAGGCACGGAGGGGAAAGGCATCCAAGAGTGACGATGATGACATCAACGTGAAGGCACGAGTGGCTGTCTGGGGCAAGCAGGACAAGCCCGGCTCCCCCAAAGACCCCAACAGCAGCAGTAAAGAGGATCCAGAGACCAAAGCAGAGAAAACCACTACAAAGAAGCAGGAACAGAAGGTCGGGAAGGAAATGGTAACTAGGAAAAACTCAAGTCCCACTCCCTTGTCACCAGTTAGGAAGTCCTCTCTCCCCAAGGCCACTCCCCCTTCCCCAGGCATACCTAAAGCCCCTTCCTCCTCCCCAGGGTCAGGGAAAGTCTCTCCCCCTGGCATCCCCAAAGCTCCCCCTCTGTCCCCTACAAAAATCAGCCTGAAGGTGGGAAACAAGCAGAAGGAAGAGGCCATTGATGCCGCCAGTGCTGCTGCGAGAGGAAACCCAGGACAGCAGAGCAGGATTAGAGACATGGCAGCCATTTTTGAACGCGATTCACCCACTGGTTCCAAGCCGGTCATGGTGAGGCAAAGCTCAAGAGAAGAGAAGAAGGAGAGGTAAGTGGAAGTGAGTGTTGTTTCTCCCTGTGGTATATGATCCTCTCAGTGTGCTTCCCTTTGTGTTCCTCTGTTTGTGGCAAGTCTCATGTGGGCCTTAACTCTCTTGGTGTCCTCTCAATGTGGGCAGCTGCCACTGTGTACATACTTGCATCACAAAGACCATATGTAATCAAGACACTCCAACATGTACAGAGAAACTTTGCAAGTGTTTGATATTTACTTTGCCTAAAAGTTCACTTTAAAAATTAATATCGAGATACAGTTGTCAATTAGAATATTGGCCCTACTGCCTTATTTCAGGCAGTTTCAAGGAGAAAGTCTCAACTGTAAATAAATGATAATTAGTAGGTTTAAGAACCCAACATATATAAATAAGATCACATAACATTGACATAATAGCAGCAGTAGCAGCAGTATGTCACACCTGCCCTAACAAGGCCCATTGTGTTGCCAGGTACTGAACACCTGACGCTGCAGGTCTGCTTCACCAAAGATGAACTCGTCTGCCGCCGCCTGGCCCAGCAGGGGTTGGTTTCCCTTGCTGCCGAGCCTGGCTGGGATGGGTGTTCCCTGCTGCCTGCCTCCCCAGGCATGGGTGTCCCCTGCTGTGTGGCAAGGTGGGGGCGGGTCACACACGAACTGGGTTACGGAGTGCTCTGCCAACCCTTCCCCCTCACCCCCTGGCCTGAGCCCTACCACCCCAGGCCCCCCAGATGCCCCACCCGGCAGAGGCAGCCCCAGGCGCCACCACAACTGCTCTCTATAAGAAAGAACTTGTTGTTACATTCCAAATATTTTCTCGATATGTGCATGTTATGAGCTACTTTAGAACTATACCAATTCTCTCACTCACTCCTGACAAGATTGTGCCATTACATCTCTATAGGCAATTTTGATCCAGATTCTTATAAACGCCCATTCTCTCCTCCCCCTCCCTCCCTCCCTCCCTCCATGACCCACCAGTTCATGATCCGAAGACGACGACAATGTGTGTGTGTATATTCTATTAAATACATCCTACTATTTTATTGCTCAGATTTGTGTATCTCATGCCCTCAGCTACAGTGGTGTACATATTCAACAGGCTCACTCCAGCAGCAAGTGTGAGATTCAGGCTTTTGTGTTGCATTGGTTTTGTTGTTGCTGCGTGTGACTGTGTGTACGTGTGTGTATGTGTGTGTGCGTGCATTGGTTCTGAAGTGAGTGTTTTTTCTTTTTTACATTTATATAGGTGTCTTTCAATTTGCAATTTTTTTCTTCTTTTTTCATTAACTATTTTGAGTAACAGTTTGTTTTGTAATGCATTCATTAGTCAGTGAGATAAATCATTGACTCCAGAAGCACAAGATATATATATAGACTATAATACCAATCATGTTCTTGTATTTATTTATCTCTCTCTCTCTCTCTCTCTCTCTCTCTCTCTCTCTCTCTCTCTCTCTCTCTCTCTCTCTCTCTCTCTCTCTCTCTCTCTCTCTCTCTTCAAGCACGATTTGAAAGAACTATATACTATTTTGAATACTAAAGGAGCAGCCTCTATCTATACACTATATAATCGGACCAGTCATCATTAGGGAAAGTCAGTCATACATACGTGGTGCAAAACTGTTTTTCATAGATTACATATATTATAAAACTCCATTTGTATAAACTGCCATGACTCGTTTTGAAGATATCCCAATGTACATACTTGTAAGAAATATAGCTATGGAGAAATTACCCACATGATTTCATCTGTTAAACCTTCCTGTGTATAACATATTGTGTTGATTTCTACGTTCTTTTTGTTTGCAGGAGAAAACAGTCCCTCATCTTGCTCTCTTCCTTTCATCTGCTTCTTATGACATGCAGGGAACACACCAGTATCATAAACTCCTGCCACAGAACCAAGGGAACAATCTCATTATGAAGGAACACTGCTAGACTATTGTAATGTAAGTGTGTAGCTAGCTATGATATGCCTGATGTAGTTAGGTGGGTGATACACAAGACTTTCTACCAGGGACTGACAAGGGAAAGAGTGTGAGTGATTGTATGATTGTGTTGTACTCTGAACGTTTCTTTCCACCAGGGATTTTGTTTGACTGTTTCTTTCCACTTTGACTCTTTCTTTCCATCAGGGATTGACAGGAAAAAGAGCGTGAGTGATTGTATGAGTGTGTTTTGCTTTGCCTGGGTTACCTCATGTAGGATTAGAATATAGAATGATTTTCTACATTAACGAGGGTTCCCATTAGTAGACATGGCCTTGTATGGTTCTCTCAGTGTTATTATTTTCATTTCTTTCCTGTCTTTCTCTCATTGCTGGATATTTAAAATCTCATGTACTATTGCTCTCAGTTCGATCTTATATTCTTGTCATTTTACCACGTTTCTACGTTCTTTTTTTCCTCACATTTTGATATGGCTGAGTTGAAATATCTACCTTTTTTTATTAGAGGTAAATGAAAGATCAGCAGATTCATTAGTTACAAAACCAACACATTTCTTCTACTTGTAAAACCTAGAAAATGTATTTAGCTTTTAAAAACTTGGCTATCACTTTTCAACTTTAAAAACTACAAATTTACTCATCTTAATAACCTATAAACAACCTATATTCAAAACTTGATTAGTTTACATTCTCAGTATTCCAACACATAAATTAATAATAAACTCCAAATCTACATCATTATTATTCTTTCAGATATTTACATTACTGTTTTGCAGAGAGGAAAAAATGGTTTGATGTATTACATGCAATCACGTTAACCCATTCTTACAAGTCCTTCGCTAATGAAATGTTTATAGACACATTTCGCCATCACAGGGAAAACATATCGTACTTTTGCATCACTCCTGCCAGACTTAATTGAGTGTGGTGGCTGTACATTTGATTATGATCCCAAACCCGTGTGGAGGCATAAATTAAAGGTAAGAAAGTTGAAGGTGGTAAGGTAAGCACTTTGTTTTTCGTGTTTAAGTTATTTCGAATTGGAAATACACGTCATGTTATTATTTTAAGAATTTCGTTTCGAAAACATGTAGATATTTAGTGAAACTGCATGGCTCTTTCAATCTATTAAAGGGAAGCTCACACGAGAAAAGAACATGCTTTAGTCACTGTAAACTAAACCGGCTCTTTTATGTCACCTTGAGCTTGCCAGGGAGAAAGAGGCAGAGCCCGTGATGTGGCAATGGTGGAGGAATCCCCAGAAAGATCAAAGTCAAAGAAAAGTGCCAGTTTAGATCACAGCAACAAGTTTTATCATTCAGGTGAAACACGAAAGAGGATAAAAAAAAGGGGTTATTTCATTTAGTGTGTGGCAGAAAAAAATAACATAGAATATCGCACTCCATTAAGCTTCCAACAGGTCATAAATAGAGTGAAAAAGAGCAGACAATATACTTTAAATTTATCTACTACACATACCCCACGAGATCGAAAAACTGGTGAATGAAAAGCCTTATCGATTAATATTTTGGTGGTATGATGAATACATACGCATAAAACCACTTCAGAAATGAGAAAGAGAAAAAAGGAAGCACAAATAGAGGTGAAAGCGTGGATGTACACACAGCGGACTGCCAGTATCATGCTCACTGTGGAAAGTTATCGAAGTTTTTGCAGATTTTTACTACATTTCCGCAAAAAAATAGGCAACTTTCGATATGGGTAATGCAAAGGCGCTCAAGAGAAAGGCGGTGTGCACTTGTCCAACAGAAACGTGATAGTATAAACCGTGAAATGGTAGTAGTAGTAGTAGTAGTAGTAGTAATAGTAGTAGTAGTAGTGTTGTTGTTGTTGTTGTTGTTGTTGTTGTTGTTGTGATAATGATAACAACCGTAATTATAATAATAAGTAAGAAGACAAACAAGAACAAGAAAAAAGTGGGTAAGACGAAAAGAGAATAAGAAAAACAAGAACAAGAAAGTAAGACAAACATACATAAAGAAATGGAGAAATAACACCAGACACAGAAAGAAAAACTTTAAATAAATGCAGCATCATAAAAATACACACATTTCCCAACCCACACTCCAAAAATAGAAAGAAAGAAAAAACATCCAGCATATAATGTACCTGCTATCTTTTAATATCAAACCCCTGTGAGGAGAGGCCTTACCTGGCCATGCTTACGTAACACTCGCCGGTTTACACGAGTCCTTGCATATCAATAATTCTCAGGGACAGATTCTTTCAACCTTTTCGTCTGTGATCTCTATATTCTAAGAGGCTGAGGTGGAAGTTACTGGCACTATTATGTTGCCTTACTTTATAGACAATTGTGTATATTAGAAATAAAACAGAGAAGGGATGTGTTGAAATGCGAGGAATTGTATTTATTAACGAGGTGGGAGATTGATAAGGTGATCTGGACTGACGGAATTAATGACAGCAGATGGTATTATATAGAGCGTAATGTACCCGACGCTCTGATCAAGGCCTTGTATTAATCTAAGTGGAGCAGAAGTCTATAGAATAAGAGTAGTAAGCAGGAACACATCTGTCCATAACCCTTGGCAAGAGAAAATCATGAGAGTTGATACTATGAAGTCACACGGTAATCAGAATTTAGTATAAACCTAAAAAAAGGGATAAAATCATGTTAGCTGACACACTTTGGTCTCGTGCTGGTCAACGCTTAGCCGGAATAGGATAAAAGGCAGAGAAATTGCTGAAATTAATGTCAATAACCGACGCTAAACTGTGCACGCTCTCATCTCGTGCACACAAAATTATGTAAAGAGAAACCTTCACGACATGTAGCGGGCAAAATAATCTTCCTTTCCATCATCATTATAAACATGTCAGAAAGAGTTGCGCGGGAGAAAGATAAAGTCACCTCCTAGGGTTAATAAAGCAATAGTTATCTTAGTATTAATAGCGATGCACACCCCTTGGTTACTAGGGGTGTAAAAGTACCCATTTAACACTTCCTTGCAGAAAACCTCCCCACCCAAGCTCCCCACCGGGATTTCAAGTTGGAACCGCTCCCTGTTGCTCCCTGCCTTCTTTACCAGGTATTTCAGCGTTGACAGGGCTTTCTATGGAGGAGTATATCACCACAGCCATGTTTTGAGGCATTCTGTTTGTATTTGTGACGAGAGGCAATGTTTGTAATGGGAATAATGGAGTCACGTTAGGTTTAGTAGAGCGAAACTTGAATCGTGCGTCAGGCAGCGAAGTGATTCACCCATTCTCTCTCGTTCGTTTCCCTATAATTTCATTTTCTGCTTGAAATACATATTCCCCTGGTTTATTTTAGGCTGAAGTTGCATTATAGTCATCCAATAGTGTAGCTAGAAGCGTGATAGGTGTAGAGGGGAGTGATGGAAATGTTAAAAGCCCCGCCCATATATACCTCATCCAAGCCACTCCCTCTCTCCCAGTCAGTGTGCCGCCCACCTCACACCGGCAAGGAGGCAGAGGCAATATTGGTGCTAACCGGTGTGCCTGGAGAACCTAAAGTTAAAAATATCGACACGTTGACACAATGGCCGCCAGTAACACACTTTCCACCCTCAGAAGAACTGCGCCTGTTGTAAGTACCCACGTGAAGCATATGGAACCAGAAAATCCCGGCGTTTGAATTTTTTTTCTCTCTGTCTTTCTCTCTGCCAGTCTTAAGGGCGAACGAAAGATACATCGTGAGTTTTCCCTTTCCCTTACTCAAGATACAAAGGTTCGGGTATCGTTACACCTGAGGATAACTGAGATGTATGTGTGTGTTTGAATGTGAGTGTTTGGGTTCGTTGTGAGAGTCATATGGAGTTGTAATACTAGGAGTGGTCTGCAGAGAGAGAGGGAGGGGATCTGTGAGGTAATAGCACTTGGGGGTTGGTGGAGAGTAGGGAGAGAGAGGGAGAGGTACAGGAAGGACATAAGGGGGGTTGGGGGGACTATTCAGACAGTTTTGGGGGGAGATAAAAAGGTGTGAATCAGGAAATTCAACTTCCTGTATTTACTATTTCTCATGACAGACTTTCACGTGTTCACGGTGTATGAAAATTTGTTACTTTCTTTACTTACAGTGTCAGGTTAAGGATTAGTTGTGTGAATGACAGTTATATTTGCTTAACTGCATTGTGAAAGTGTGTGTCATGCAGTGAAAGAGCTAGAGAGAGAGAGAGAGAAAGGGAGGTGAGAGTAAGAGGTTAGCAAGATAGGTAAATACTGGCCATGGCTCTGCATACAGTGGTGGGTTTACACGAGAGAGAGAGAGAGAGAGAGAGA
>CM035202.1:10242164-10252617 GCA_020233015.1 Callinectes sapidus | reverse complement strand
CTCTCTCTCTCTCTCTCTCTCTCTCTCTCTCTCTCTCTCTCTCTCTCTCTCTCTCTCTCGCCAACAAACGTCACCCTCCCGTCAGTGTCTTTGCATCACTGACAGTTGCTCATTTGTCACTTGCTGTCAATCCCCCTGTCAATATTCAAAGTTCCCGCCTAAACATCCCCCCCTTTGTGTCTAACAGTTATCGTACGCTATGTGATGTAATATCGTACACTTGTTCATCATTTATTTATTTATTTTTCCCACATTTGTTTTACTTTTCGTGTGTATATTCCGTAGCATGAATTATTGTTAGTATTTCCTTCCTGTTTTAAGTTTTGTAATCACTGGCATGTTATTTTACTGTTATTATTTTTCGTTTTCTCAGTAAAGTCTTTTTTTGTCACTTTATGGGTGTTGAACCTTTTAACATGGCGTGGAAAGCTTTCAAGTGCGTGTGTAGAGAGGATTTGAAGTGCTGAGGGAGAGGGGAGAATATCAGAGAGAGAGAGAGAGAGAGAGAGAGAGAGAGAGAGAGAGAGAGAGAGAGAGATACTTCTAATTACTATCAGTCAAAATAAGGCAACCATGAATTTATAACCACGGAGATTATCAATTTGTGGGTTTTCAACTGTGTTCTTCCAATGGTGACGTAGAAGTCTGACTGGCCAGTCTGGAAATAGGAAAAAATCACGTTATACCCTTGAAGAACACCCCCGAGAAACCCAATAAGGAAAACTATCGATGTTATAAGAAAATACCATGAAAAACACCTCTATAACCAGGAAATGCCCTTTGAAAACCTGACTAGAATCACGAAACAGTTGAGAAATTCTGTGACTTAAACCTTTCCCAGAACCACGAAACAATTTGAAAATCACCTTTGAGAACCACTATAACCCTTTAATCACGAAAAAAAACCTTGAAGACCCCAATAACCTCTACAAAATACCCTTAAAATCACGAAATACCCTTTGAAAACCGAAGATGACACCAATAACCCCTTCATCTGTCTAAAAATCAGAAAAAAAAAAACTTTGAAAACCATCTTAGATAACCCCACGAACTTAAACTATGCATTAGAACCACGAAAGCACTTTATAAACTCCCCAATCCCCTTGAGAACCACAGTAACTTCCACTTGATCCTGTTGAAAGGAGGGCAGAACTTAAACTATGCATTAGAACCTCGAAAGCACTTTATAAACGCCCAAATCCCCTTGAGAACCAGAGTAACTTCCACTTGATCCTGTTGAAAGGAGAACAGAAGGGCGGCGGGGCGGGACCAAGGCTACTTCTAATATCCTTGGGTGGGACACGGTTGCTGCAGAGGGAAAGAGGGAAGGGAGTGAATGAGTGCCTGAAAGCATGAGAGAGGTTCCGTGGCGCCCTTCCCTGGAACCAGATGCCTTTCCCTTTAATTTAACGCTCGCATCGGGAATCAATATATACCTCATGCTGCCACTTGGGGGGGGGATGGGGGGAAGGGGGAGGGGGTTCTTTATTAAAGCTTTGGTGAAGTGAAAAATATGTATGCTTTGTTTTATTATTCTTTTGTTTGTTTGTTTGTTTGTTGTTTTTTGTGGTGTTTTTAGTTTCAAGGTCGTGATGTTGGTGGATTATGTGTTTGTTTGTTTGTTTGTTTGTTTGGGTAGTTATTTAGTCTAGATTAGGTTAGGTTATTTATTTATTTATTTTTTTATTTTATTATTTTTTTTGGTAGTGTTGAATTGCTACTACTATTACTACTACTACTGCTACTCTCTCTCTCTCTCTCTCTCTCTCTCTCTCTCTGCGACTAAAGCAATAAATTGAAGCAAACATAGAGGTCTGGGTGGATTCGAACCTGTGGATATCGGCCCAAGGGAGCATATCTGGGTCATACGTGACGTCAGGAGCATTGATCACGTGAGCGGCGAGCCATGAGAGAGAGAGAGAGAGAGAGAGTGGTATTCGTGAGTAATGCATCCTTTAGTAAGATGAAGTAGTAGTAGTAGTAGTGTATATTATAACAAATGAAAGTAATATTTTTGTTGGTCCTTCAGGTGGCCGATTGCTTCAAGAATGCCAAGCTGTACAGGAGAGAAGTGGCAGCCTCGGGGGACACGTCGCGGGAGATGGTAGTGCTGTTCACGTGGTTGGGCGCCAAGCAGAAGCACGCCCACAAGTACGCCAAGTGCTGGACACGGCGAGGCCACGATGTGCTGTACGTCACCACCTCCGTCAGGGACCTCCTCTTCCCCAAGACTGGAGCTGAGGTGGGTGGTGCACTGGTTACATATACACATATACTTCATTGAGGATGTCTGTTGCAATTAACTTCTTGGTAAAAGTATTGAGGTAATGATATGTTTTCCAGCTCATTGATTTATCCCAGCCTATTTGATGACTTATATAATGTACATGGATAGTACTTAAAGACTTGAACACAGGCCTGTTGGGTACCTTTTTTTTTTTTTTTTTTTTTACTCACTCTTCTACTCATAACTACTTTATTTGTAATTTTCTTATTCATGCTCTCATCTACTCCAAGTTATCTCATTACCTATTATTTGGTACTCATTCTCTCATCTATTCCAAACAGTTTACCTTTATTTAGATTTATATTGATTATCTTTATTACTCAAACCTAGACAACCAGTACCAACAAAATGGTGCAATTGACAGATAACAGCAAATCGCGTGGTGGACTTCCTGGACAAGAAGGACTCCAACGTCATCGTGCATGGGCTGAGTGTGGGCGGTTACCTCACCCAACGAGTCCTCATGGCTGCACGGGACTCACAGATCAAAATATCCCATCAAATATTCGACAGTTTCAGTAAGTGAGATGGTCTGGCATTAGCTCCTCTCGCTGACCTGCCCGGAGAGGCTTTACAAACATCATAGTGAAATACATGTACCATCACTCATTCCTCACTCACTCCTGTTCTCTCTTTGCAGCGAACTGTTCTGGAATGGAGGCCGGGGTAGAGAATGCAGTGAATCCCAAGTACCAGGGGCTTGCTAAGGCCTTGGTGGGGTAAGGACTGCTGTGTTGCTCTCTTGTCTCCTCTTGTACACTCACCAATACACTCATTAAGTCTGGAATAACCTGCATTTCTATTGTGTTTGTGTCCTCAATCTTTGATCTGGATAGTTCCCTTGCAAAATCTAACAGTTATTGAGTTTGAAGTGTGTTAGTGGGTTAATATTGAGGGAAAATCTAATACACAGTAGAAATGAGAGGTGTATGTTACTTGGTTGTGAGTTATGAAGGAAAAGTTTGTAAATATTTCTGGTATTTGTCTTTTCCTTGGAGTCTGATTGAAGCTTCTGTGATACATATTGCTCTGTTGATGTTAAGACTGTCTGGTATTGCTTGTTTTAGTAAATGGTGCCAGATGTGTTGATTTTATCCCTTCTGCTGACTGCTATTCAGATGACCTGCTGAATTCAATATGTCCCTTTGATATAATGAAGACAACATTGGTGATTTTATGTAATGACCCAATATATGATAACTTTACCTCTCCTACAGACTGCTCCTCACCTGCCCAAAATGTTTCCCTTCTGGATATTGATTTACGCTAATAATAATGAAAACTTTCCTTGATTGATGCCAGATACGATAACTTCACCCCCACGACTACTGATTCCTCATCTGACCAGCGTGTTTCTCTCCCAACAGAGTTTATGTCAAGTACGCTGACCTCTCCAGTATTTATGAAGCACAGAAGTTTGCCGTCACCAGCCCCTGCAAGGCCCCAGCTTTATACCTACACAGGTGAGTTGGAAGATGACTCTACACACACATACACACAGGTTGAACGATAGATCAGAAATACATCTATATCACACCTTCATTATTTTTAAAAGTGGTGTTTTTATGGTTCTAGTGACTGATGAACAAGATTTCTCCATTATTAAGGGCATAAACACCCTTGAGAACCCCACTAATAATCTTTGTGGCCTTTGTAAGTAGTTGTGTTGTGAGAAAAAGTTTAATACAGGCCTGAGTGTGACAAGGAACAGAAGACGGGATTTTCTTGAACTTCTTTCCTGTTGTCGTTACAGTTTAGCTGACGAGGTGACTCCATTCCCGGACATTAGTGATGTTGTACAGGCGCAGCAGAAGGCCTCCATCACCACCACTTACCTGATCCCCGCTGAGCTCAGAGTACCCCATGTCTCCCTTCTCAAGTACCTCGGCGATGAGAAATACATGGGATATGTTGATAAGTTTATTGGTGAGTGACACGTGGCAGTGTGTACAAACCCCTTCATTGCCTCATTATTTCATTGTCAGTGTGTGAAGTGCCTACCGCATAGTGAAATGAATCCTGCCACTTCCTCTACATTAAGAATAGAAATGATAATAGCAAAATTTGAAGTATCTAGAGAGAACTTCCTTTCCTTCATATACTAATGCATTGTTCCTGTCTTTGTCAATGTGTGAAGTGCCTATTGCATAGTGAAATAAATCCTGCCAGTCCCTCTACATTAGGAATAGAAACGATAGCAGCAAAATTTGAAGTATCCAAAGAGCACTTCCTTTCCTTCATGTACTAATGCATTGTTCCTGTCCTTGTCCACAGAGGGTTTCAGGGGATACGTCACGAATCCAAACCTCGACCACACACACCTAGCCATCACAGACTACATCACGGAAATCCCAGCATTCTACCCTGAGCGGATCCTCGTCTCTCAATAAGGATGTGTCTTAGGTGTTCCATCGAGTCCTCCCCCAGTGTGCATCACCAAGAATCCTCCTGCAGCACCGCCCTGTGTACACCTGAGTGTTTGCCTTGCATCATCACCACCCGAGGGAGTTGGGCAGTGCAGTGACTCCCTGCATTGGAAGCCCAGCGGTGGTGGGTAGTGTCAAGTGAAAGAGCCTCAGGTAATTGCATGCCGGGAGAATAATGTTCTTTGTATCGTTTCTTAGTTGTGTTCTTTATTCAGTGCTTAGTATGTTCTTGAGACTTAATGATTTGTACGATTAATTTAGTCTTTATCTCTGAAGATTCATTGATTCACACACCAAAGGTATTTATTGTGCTGGACTGGGTGGCTGACAAACAAGGCATGGTGTGGTGTCTTGTTCCAGCCACTCTGCAGTAAAAAAATCTTGGTATGGATTAAATCATCATTATTTCCACCAGGGAGGCAAAAGGTTTCCTCCCAAGTGTCCTTCTTTGCATGGGTGTAGGTCAGGTTCAGTGGTGCCTATGGCCAGGGGGAGGCTGCCTACCAGGGCTGGCAAGGTTCCTACAGTGTCAATAGAACAAAGGCTTTCAGTCAAATTGCAACTTTCCATTAATAATTATCTATCAGTGATGCATTATTTCAACAAGTGTCTGTCAGTGTCAGTGAGGCATAAACATTACTAGCAACTCATTGTTGGTTTCATCAAGTTTCATTGAAGCAGAATTATTAACCAGTGGCACATTATTTCAACACATGTCTCTCACTACAGCATGATTAGTAACCCGTAGTGCATTATTTCAGCAAGTGTCTCATTATTTGCCTCCATCAGAACAATTAGGGACCAAGGACTTGCTCTGCACAGTACAATTATATGCTATCAATTTTGGTGAAGTCTCAGTGAGTAGAACTTGAGTAGCGGTGAGGAAATATTCAGGCAGGACCTGTTCGCTGTGTGGGTTAGGGAGAGTGGCCCTTCAGTAGTGGTTCACTGCGCACTGCCTTACCTGAGGTTCTTTCAGCAGAGGGACCACAAAAGCCTCACTACTGAACACAAATATTGGAGAATCATGATGCTATTTTAATGTACTACATGTACTCTGATGATGAAGTCTTTTATATCAATAGTTTTAATTTTATAATGAATATATATATATGAGAATTATACATGAATACCGTGTATGTGTGTAACTTCGTACGTACTCAGAAATGACCTATATCTATATATATATCTATAAACTACAGGCAGGTGTGCATAAGGTGTTAAAATGTTCCCGTGTGTTAGGTGTGAGCAATGCCACCGTAACACTGCCTCTGTGTCTCAAGGAAAGGAGTTGATAGTGCATGAGTACAAGAACTGTGCCTGTGTTTGTTTCTGAAAGGCAGTGTGTGCTACAAGATGCAGAACATTGGTATCTACTGACGAAAAAAGTAACTGCCGCCTCCTTCATATTGATATGCAAAGGGAGACTTACCAAGATTATAAACTAATCCAGGAAGTGAAGGGCCTACAAATTGTCTCTCCTAAAATAGAAACATTTTAATTCCCTGTCTGGGAGTGTTACAAGTGAGGAATTAGACAGTAAAAGCCATCAACAAATATAAAGAACCAGCTGTAGATGGTGAGACTTAATGATTGTTAAGTCCAAGACAAGAAATTTATAGAAAGATAAGGTAGATAAGACTGTTGTTGGGGAGTGAAACCCTTAACACTGGTATGAAGAGGATCCTGAGATGATTTCCAGGGTCCTACACCTCCACCCATCCACTTACTAGAGTGTGGGTAATGTAAGCCCGGTGTGTGGGGGAGAATTTGTTGGGTGAGGTGCAAACATGACCCTGAAAAGAAATACAGTGCACAAGTTCTTAATTAGTAAAGAGGCAGAGTCCACATTAACAGAGATTCTTTAATCCGTAACTTTTTATTATGTGAATTTCTAGTCTTAAATCTTAACCTCCTGACATTGGTGTTGTATTTTAGCCATTACCTCATCACCAGCTTCAAATTTGCTGCTAATGAGATAATGGCTAATACTAGAAATTCATTTAAGAAAAACTTACATATGGATCCAGGTTAATCATACACCTTTTTGAAGAATGTAACAACCTGTGCTTCTGCCGACACACTAATGACACACTTTGGGGGCAATTAATGTGATAAACAACAGTGACATCAGCGTCTTTACCAGGAACCCTAAGATGGTGAAGGTTTCCAGCATCCAGGAGGGGTTTGTTTTGGTTCTTATCTGGAATGCGTTGATGTTGAGTCAGAGATGTACTGTGAGAGGATGGAGAATAAAGTATATGATGTTTGAAGTGGACTTGTGGGTGTCATTTGTCTTGTCATCCGTTCGTCACCTTTTGTTGGTTCCCGTGGGAGTCGAGTTGTTGTATGTGCGACGAACTTCAGTCTTCTTTGTCAAGGTGTGTTGGATAAAGTTCGTTTTGCTTGTCCTCCGCTCAATTTGCAGTATTTTTATGGCTTTCACTGTCTAATTTGCTTGCTTTCTTGGTTAGCATGCAATTTTCATATGTCAAGCTTATGTCTTTCTATAAAATCTTTGGTGAAGTTTATTTCTATTTTCTATTTTGCTTATGGTGGTCTTAAGTCTCTCACCGTTCATTGCTTTCACTGTCTAATTGGCTTGTTTAACGCTATGGTGCTGTTTTGTGTCAATCTTTATTTCTGCTACTAAACTTCTATTGGGTAAAGCTTATATGTACTTGCTTGGTCTTGCTTGTGTTCTTTTATCACTCATCACTTCATTTCACTGTCAAATCCACTTATCCTTCTTATCATGCAATACTCATTCCCTAAACATAAGATCTCTCTGTAAAGATTTGTTGTTGCATAACTTGATTTGCTGCTTAAAATTCACTTCCATTTTATCATATTTGTTTGCATTCCTCTCACCCTCTGGTGATGTTGTCTGTGGGATATTAATGCATCAAATTCCACTCCTGCTACACATAATGGTTCACACTTGTAATTTCCTTTATATTCTTTGCTTGTATTCCTCTCACTCTTTGTTGGTGTCTCTGTTTTACAAGTTAACAGTTGAATGATGGTATGGGGATATTAATGCATCAAACGTGACTCTTTCTCTTCTAAACCTTCATAATTGTTTGAAATTCATCTTTATTTTGTTACCTTTGCTTTTGTTCCTTTTGCTTTGCTGATGTAATTGTTGTGTTATTTGTCTCATGAAGTTTGAGAGACAAATGCATTAGATGTCACTTTTTCCTGTTCACTAAAACCTCACTGTGGCTTGAATATTCACTCATATCTATTATATTTAACTCTAATCTTACTCTTTACTGGCACTTTTTATGAATTATGCATCAAATTTAACTTTTCTGACTCTTAAACCTTCATTATTGCTTGAAAATCACATGTGCTTCATTATATTTGCTTGTATTTCTCTTGTGCTGTGAGTCAAGGTGTTCATGTGAAGGTCCTTTCATCCTGGCTTTCCGTCTTTGCAGAGGTACGGAGACTGCAGAAGGGGAGGGGAAGGAAGCAGGTTCTCCCGCGCTACCCAAAACAAAGCAATAGGTGAGTCTGTAGGAGCAAGCAATATGGATCATGGAGATTTTATTAGAATTAAGGAAAGGAAAGAGGGAAGAATAGGGGATTGAAAAGAAGGGAACTTTAATGGGAGAGTAGTCACTGGGGCTTATTTGATAAAAAGAAAGCCAGGTTTTAGAGTAACGAGAATAGCGAAGGAAAGATGGAGGGAAAAAAAAAAGAGACAAAAAAGGAGGAAAGAGTGGAAAGACAAGGAGGATTGATGGAGAGATGAGGTGATACATAAAGGACTTAAGGAAGCAGTGGAAATAAGACGGCAGAGCAGGGAGGGAAAAAAGGAAGAAAAAATATTCAGAAAAGGTAGTCGGTAAAAGGAAAAAGAAGTGAGAGATAGACGGATATAGGAAGAAAGGAAAGAGAAGAGATGATAGACGGAGAGAAGAGGTGGTAGGTGAAGGGCAGAAGAAATGATAGATAGAAGGACATAGGAAGAAAGGGAAGAGAAACGCTGGTAATCGGAGAGAAGAGATGTTAGATAAAGGACAGAGAAAATGACATAGACGGATGAAAGGAAAAGGCTTTTAGAGAGGGAAAGGGAGAGAGAAGTGACAGTTGAAGGGAGGAACAAAGGGAAAATGTAAAGAAAAACCCATTATCAAAAATCCTTCCGTGTTGAAAATACTATGCTTTTGGAGGGAAAGGGAGAAAGAAAAGTGGAAAATGAATAGAGTAAGGAAGGGAATAGTGGAAGGATGGAAGGACAAGTGGAAATCCATAAAAGAAAAAAACATTCCTATAGGTTGAAAATACTACACACACACACACACACACACACACACACACACAGAGAGAGAGAGAGGGGGGAGGGAGGTAGGGAAGGGAAGAGTGGAGGAGGAGTAGAGGCAGGGAAGTGGAGAAACCCTCATTTAGTGGCCAGCGGGTCCCCGGTTGAGACGCACGCGACTTCACCTCACTTGGCCGCGCACGTGTGTAGAGTGCGTGCGTGTGCGTGCGAGTGTGCCCGAGTGGTTCTTGTTGTGTTGACTTTGTTTGTCGGTGTTTGATTTCACGGAGGAGGAAGGAAAAGTGAGATAAGGGAAGGAAAATGAGTTGAAACTTTTCTCTTTCGTTTGGTGAAGTTAAGTATGAGAGAGAGAGAGAGAGAGAGAGAGAGAGAGAGAGAGAGAGAGAGAGAGAGAGAGAGAGAGAGAGTGTGTTTGTTGAAATAGGAAAATTACCATAACAACAACAACAACAATAATAATAATAATAATAATAATAATAATAATAATAATAATAATAATAATAATAATAACAAAAACACCCTTAAGAAAAAAAAAACAAAATAGACGAAAATGAATAAGAGAAACACAAAACCTCACCAAACTTTCTATTCTCGTACACAACTGAGGTAAAGAAGGAAAAAAAGAGAGAGAAAAAAAGAAAAACTATCGTACTTTGCCACACTGGAGAAAAAAACGTACACTTCATAAAGTCAATAGAGAGTTGGGTAAAAAAAGGGAAGGAAAACTAAGATTGAACAAATATACGAACAAAAAAGGTGAAATTTGAAGTGTTTGGCATGAGTAGCAGACACTTCATCACGCTGCCAACCACTGTGATAAGAATGACACACACAGAGAGAGAGAGAGAGAGAGAGAGAGAGAGAGAGAGAGGTCACTGTCTGCTTTTAACAATTCGTGTTTCTGTTATATATCTGATTGTGATGATATGGTATATGTCTCTCTCTTTCTTTCCTTCTTTCCTTACTCTTTCTTTCTTTTTCTCTCTCTCTTTCTTTCTTTCTTTCTTTTTATCCAAGTGACGTAACTGAACTGGTGTCAGTATTGGTAAAGGATAAGTATTAGATAAGGATAAATCAATTAGATGAAGAAATATCAGATAGAAAATAAATAAAATCAACGGAGTCAAATTAATAGCCAATATGAGAGAGAGAGAGAGAGAGAGAGAGAGAGAGAGAGAGAGAGAGAGAGAGAGAGAGAGAGAGAGAGAGAGAGAGAGAGAGAGAGAGAGAGAGAGAGAGCGTTGCATCATGTCTAGGAAAAGTTATATAACATAACGAGTAAGGGAAACAAAAGTGACGTAACTATTTGTTGTTTATTGTGCAAAAATGTGAAAAAAAAGAGTCCTTACATCTTTACAAATTTATGTAAGAAAAGTATATCTAAATTATTGTTATTATTATTATTATTATTATTATTATTATTATTATTATTATTATTATTATTATTAT
>CM035202.1:10099448-10104448 GCA_020233015.1 Callinectes sapidus | reverse complement strand
ATCATTGATTAAGAGTCAATCATGAAAATTGACTCACTTTCATTGTGTTTTTTGTATTGTTAAAAGCTAAATTACTGTCAACGTGAATCTGTTATTTTGTTTCTAAATGACTGGACTGAGTGATTCACTTGAAGACTTTCACTTGGCGCCTTGCAATGCAGAGGCGTGGCGGCGACAACAGTGGTGGCAGCGGCAGCGGCGGCGGCGGCGGCGGCGTCACCCCTGAGCTCAGCGGGACATAGAAGGTTTTGTTAATGATTTTTCCCCAAACAGTCAGTGGTTCTTGGTACTGTCACTGCCTCGAGTTTTTGGTTTTGATCACTCTGGGTCACTGCACCAGAGCGGCAGTGAAGTAGTGTAGCACATTTTTCCCTAGACGGCCCGCCATTGTTTCGTTGCAGGGGTTTGTGTAGGTGTAGTGGTGAGGGTTCCAGTGTGTGTGTGTGAGTGTGTTGCCTCTCATGCCCCTAGTGAGGCAGTGAGTGTTAGGTCATGACTTATACAGTGAATCATACAGCCGAGACGAATGGATGGTTTCATGAAGAACCGAGTGTTTTATATTGTCTTAAGATGATTGATTGCTATTACTGCATTACTAAAGTCTTTATTTCACTAGGGATATAAAGGTGGAAGTCAAGATTACTGTGAGCAGCTATAGCTTTTTTTTTTTCACATCAGTGGTTCACCCATAGCCTCCAGCATGCCTCTGCCCTGTCCCTGATAGCCCTTAGCCCGGCATTGCCTCACCCTTGTCCTAGAGTCTTGCATTTTTACTTTGCTCTATTATTGTCACTCTTTTTATACTAGAGAGTAGCGGGAACAAGCGGGTTTTCTGCTGCCAGTGTCACACATCAGTGGTCGCCTCAGGATAGTAGTGTTCAAGACCCTTTAATGGGATCCAAACCTTTTGTTATTGGGATCTAACTCTATGTATACCCTCTTTGTCCCCCTTGTCTAGTTAGTCCTCTGCCACCCGCCCCTTTTACCCACCCTTAGCTAGCAATAGTCTTTTTTTCAGAGTTACAGCGAGTTTGCCTGCCCACCAGGCCCCCCCCCCATTGTCCCCTGCCCCGTGCCACCCCCCCCCTTCATATATGTTCCCTGTGGTCTCATTCTTCCTCCTGATTGCTTGTTATCTCCTCTTTTATCACCATTCCTGCTTGCGTAACCTCCGTCCCTTCTCCCCTTTCCCGTGTTCCAGTGTCTCGCTCTCCGTTTCTCATCCCTCGCCAACCCACCCCAACTCCCTACAATCGCTCCCCCTTCTCCCCCAGTCATCTCCCTGTCCCCTTTACTCATCTTCCCGTCCTTCTGGCTATTGTCACCACTCTCATTATTATCATCACGCCATTCACGATGTCTTTTCCCATTAAATAGCCATAAATGTTTTAATGTTATCCTTTTGTCCTCTTCTCTACCTCCTCTTCCTTCCCCTTCCTCGTTCCTCCCTCTCCCCCTCTCAGCAGCGGGGTGAGGGGAGGACAGACTCTCCCCTCACCAATCCATACACGACCGCCTGTGTTCATCAGTCATCGCGTTCTCCTTGTTGTTTTGTTTCTCCCATTGATTTCACCACTGAGGTTTTCTTGGTGCTGGATAAATGTGTATAATTCTCCTCGCTCCTCCTCCTCCTCCTCCTCCTCCTCCTCCTCCTCCTCCTCCTCCTCCTCCTCCTCCTCCTCCTCCTCCATGTACTTGCCTCGTCCCCTCATGTCAGCGGCCCTCATTTTTTTTGTGTCCCTCAGGTGGAAGATTAACTGTCTTTTGTCCCCATGTCACCTCCTTCTCTCCGTCTTCTTCTTCCTCCTCCTCTTCCTCCTTCTCCTCCTCAAGCCTCCACTCAGCTCCTTTCATCCCTCCAGCACTCTCTCATTCGGTTTCGTCCCTCACCACCACCACCACCACCACCACCACCACCACTACTACTATCACCCTCACCTTCACCACCACCTTCACCACCGCCACACAGCACACAGAGGGTCAGCTTGAGGGCGCTGCTCTGCGCATCTCTCGCCTCCCCTGTCATCCCTGGGTGGAGTGGGGCAGCTGAGCGGGTTCTCCTGGCGTGGCGCCGTGCATCAGCCGGCCACGTGCATCACGGTGACGGCTGGAGCGTTGGGCAATAGTGGCTCCAATGAGGCGCTGAATGGGGAATGGAGGGTGGTATTGGCGGCGGCGGCGGCTTGGTGACGTCAGCAGCGTGTGTCTTCCGAGGTCACGCTCCGCCTGAAGCTTCGTTTAATATGAAGGGAAAATAAAGAGAGATGCTTCTCATATATTGGACGGCATAACTGCCTGGCTGAGTGCCTCGCTGACTCACGCACCCTTCCCCGTGGTGACGGCGACCGGAGGGGCTCAGGGCGTCGCCACCAGGACGGAGCCGCGGCCTGGCTGTGTCTGGCCGCCGCCTGTCTCCGCCGCCACCCGCCGGCGTGTCTGCTAGGACAGACTCATGAGGTCCACTTTGAAGAACGAGCCTTTCCGCAGCTCACCAAAGCGACCAATATATCACAGAGGACCACCAGGGATTCTCATACAGTTTCAATAAATATCAGCTACATCCGAGTGACCGAACCCTTGAGATGCCGCCACCCCGCCACCCCGATTGCCCCACGGCCCGCCCACCACCCGACACGCCCAACTCATCACACACACACACACACACACACACACACACACATATACACACACACACACACACACACACACACGTCGCCGTGTGTAAACAAACACGCCAATATTTACTCTCGGCAATGGTGTAAGAAAGGCGCCTAAGCCCACCACGGCGCGGTAGGAAGTGGTTCTTTGGCACCCCTGAGGAAGCGCAGTACGCCGAGCCCCGCCAACGGTGTACCCGCACCACCACGCGGCACCTGCACCTGATGACTGGCTGCTGCTGCTGCTACTACTGTACTAACTCTGATCTACTAACTTGTCACTAACCTCCCGGCAACTCTAACCTCGAGCCACGAGCCAACTCTCCAGGCACACGCGAGTGGCGGGAGGGAGGGAGGGAGGGAGGTGGGGAAGAAAGGAATGGAGATGCGCTCACCTTAAAACAAAAGAGCAGCGCTTGTGGTGCACGAGTCTGTTGTTGACTCGCTCCACTGTGTGTGTGTGTGTGTGTGTGTGTGTGTGTGTGTGTGTGTGTGTGTTAGCCCATCTCTCTCAGCTCAAAGAGAGAGAGAGAGAGAGAGAGCGGAGGAGATCGCGAGCGAGTAAATGAGAGAGGATTGAGGAGCGTAGAGATGAGATGGAGGGAGAGAGAGAGAGAGAGAGAGAGAGAGAGAGAGAGAGAGAGAGAGAGAGAGAGATTAATGACAGTTCCATAATTCGTTCCACTTCGCTCGCAATAAATTTCGATCATGTCACGTCCCAAACACATGTCATAGAAAACGGTGGATGAGATCACGAGTGTCATAAACTTGTACAAAACTCCCAAAACTGTAATGATCACGTCAGTCCCTTTAATCCCTTAGCTTAGAGACACGGAATGACCAGTAATGGCTAGAACCTTCACGAATAACGTTAGGGTCTAGCAGCACCGTAGACAGAACCTCCTTAACCTAATAGGGAGAACCTGTAGAAATTAAACTAGAGGTAATGGTAACGTTTAACTAACTAAAAGATATACTAAAACAGGTGTAACAGGCAAGTAAGGACGTCCATCGTGACCTGAGCAAGTTACCTTTGTGTGTGGATTCCCCTCAACAAGTTACCTGCATTCCTTAATTAATTAACTCACCTGTGTTACTTCTACCCGTGTTGTTACTGCATTATGACTCACCGTTTATTCCCGTTGCTGGTGGTAATACTAATAACAAAACTAACCCAATGTAACAGGAAAGTCAACATAATTCCTGCCTCTGAGAAAATCACCGTAAAATGAAGAGGTACATTGTGGTGTCGTGTTCTGAAGGCGTGAGGGAAGACACAGCACCACTACCTCACTACCTCACGCCTTCCTCGCCGCCTTTCCCACTCGTTTGTCTAAATTTTACCCAGCAAGTGTCGTGGCTCGTGACGCAGTGTGCAGGAAGGTGGTGATGGACGAAGGGAATGCCGTGTCGGGCCTTACTAACTCCCTCTGTGTTGTCAGTCAGGAAGGCGGCGAAAAGGGAAACGTTATATTCACGAAATCACATAGATCTAAGTTTCCCAAGACTCCGTGGGCCGTATTAACAGAGGTTCTTAAATATGTATCCCTTTTTTTGAACCTCTGGAAATTGGTGGTGTAGTTTAGCCATTATTTCATCATCATTAAATTCGAAGGTGGTAATTATGTAATGGCTGAAGTACAACATCAATTTCCAGAGATTAAGATGGATTTTTTAGACTACAAATTCGTCTAAGAAAATTTACATGCTTAAGAATTTATGTTAATATGAGCCCAGCTGTTGAATATGTAGGAATGAAGTTATTGGGGGTTCTCCTTTATTAAACTTCGACTATTGGCATTCTTGATATTGCAGTTTATAATAGTGTGGCTGATGAATCTCTAGAAATGCACACGAAGAATAAAAAAAGAAAAGAAAAGAAAGAATAAGCTGTTGAATATGTAGGAATGAAGTTATTGGGGGTTCTCCTTTATTAAACTTCGACTATTGGCATTCTTGATATTGCAGTTTACAATAGTGTAGCTGATGAATCTCTAGAAATACACACAAAGAATAGAAAAAAGAAAAGAAATAATAAGATTTTGGATATGTAGGAATGAAGTGATTGGGGTTCTCCTTTATTAAACTTCGACTATTGGCATTCTTGATATTGCAGTTTATAATAGTGTGGCTGATGAATCTCTAGAAATACACACGAAGAATAAAAAAAAACGAGGAAAAAGAATAAGGTATGTTCTTTTATCTCCTCTTTATGACCTGACTTCTCCTTGACCTCCGCTTTTCTGCAATCTATAAATAAACACGTACAGGATATGCTTCATAAACTTTCTGAAAACACGACAACATTGCTGCGCTAAACCCCTTGAGACACACACCAGGAAG
>CM035202.1:9979285-9989729 GCA_020233015.1 Callinectes sapidus | reverse complement strand
CCTCCTCCTCCTCCTCCTCTAATCCACCCAGGAACCACCAGCTGTCTCCACATTAGCAAGGCAAGAAAAACTCCACATTTCTATTAACTCAAAGAAGTCAGTCTCTACTCCACCTCCTCCACAAAAACGTTAATTCCACCTCCTCCTCCTCCTCCACTTTTTTTTCTTTTCTCCTCCTCCTCCTCCCCCTCCACTTTTTCCTTTTCTTCTCCTCCTCCTCAGTTTTCTTTTCTTCTTCTTCTTCTTCTTCTCCTCCTCGTCTTCATTTTTCTTTTCTCCTCCTCCTCCTCTTCTTCCTTTTTCTTCCCTCCTCCTCCTCCTCCATCTTCTTTTTCTTTTCCCTCCTCCTTCACCTTTTCTTTTTTCTTCTTCTTCTTCTCTTCTTCCACCTCCACTTTATTCCTTTTCTCCTCTTCTTCCACCTTCTTCCCTTTATTTTTTCCCCTCTTCCTCCTCCTTTTTCTATTCTCCTTCTCCTCCACCTTCCATTTCTTTTTCTCTTCTTCCTCCACCTTCTTCCCTTTCATCTCTTCTTCTTCTTCTTCTTCTTCTCCTCTTTGTACATAAAAAGTTATCTCCTTCTCCTCCTCTCTCATCTTCCTTCCTTCCTCCTCCACCTTCATCTTCTTCCCATTTTCCTCCTCCTCCTCCTCCACCTCCTCCACAAGTTATCTCCACCTCCTCCTCCTCCTCCACCTGAACACACCAAGACGGCAAAACAAACAAACAAACAAACAAACAAAGAGCAAAAACAAACAAGTAAATCAGTAGTAAGTTAGAAGCTGAGAGAGAGAGAGAGAGAGAGAGAGAGAGAGAGAGAGAGAGAGAGAGAGAGAGAGAGAGAGAGAAAATTATAAAGGAAAAATATAAACAAAACGAGAAGAGAAAAAAACAAGACAAGATTTTCCCAACGCAGAAAAACAAAACCTTAAAGAAGACGAAGAAGAAGAAGAAGAAGAAGAAGAAGAAGAAGAAGAAGAAGAAGAAGAAGAAGAAGAAGAAGAAGAAAAAGGAGAGAAAATAAAGAAAAATGAAAGAGAAACAACTTTATTTCCAAACATAACAAACAAGACGGAGAAACGAAACGAAATGGGAAAAAAAACAATAATAAAAAAACAAACAGAAGAAAAGCGAACGAAGAAGAAAAAAACAAATAAAGAAAAGAATAAAAAAATAAATGAAATACAAGAAATATAGAAAAAGCAAAAAAGAATTAATAGTTAAATAAAAAACAGGGAAAAATACAAAAAGAGAGGGAAAGAAAGAAAGAAAATAAAGAAAAAAAAAAAAGAGAACACGAGTTTTAACAAGCACACCAACAAGATAGAGACTGGAGGAGGAGGAGGAGGAGGAGGAGGACGAGGAGGAGGAGGAGGAGGAAGAATAGCGTTAGGAAAGTAGTGAAAGAAAATACTATAATAACTTGTCTAAAATCCTCGAAAACTTCATATATTCTCTCTCTCTCTCTCTCTCTCTCTCTCTCTCTCTCTCTCTCTCTCTCTCTCTCTCTCTCTCCCCACTCCCCCTTCCTTTGTCCATCTCCCTTCACCCCTTCAGTCTCCCTCGCCAAACTAACTTATATGTAAGTCAATTATTCAACTTAATTATATCCTGCCCACGTGAAATGCAATCAGTGATGAGGTGAAGTGTGGGTAGAGGCGTGGCATGGACATTACCACGTCCCCCCCCCCACACTCTCTCTCTCTCTCAGTGGTGGTGGTGGTGGTGGTGGTGGTGGTTTGGTCAGGTTAGGTGAGGTTCGTTGTGGTCTTGTGGGTGGAATTTTATGTGTGTGTGCGTGTTCTCTCTCTCTCTCTCTCTCTCTCTCTCTCTCTCTCTCTCTCTCTCTCTCTCTCTCTCTCTTTCCCCCTCTCCCTCCCTATCATGCACCGTCATACAGCGCAAAATAATGTGAAGACAAACCGGTTACAAATGTCTTTCCTGGCACCAAGTGACGCAACACTTCCCTCTTTGTCAATATGAAGTGTTTCGTCCTCCTGTTGGATATGTTGCGAGGAATTCTTAGCCTACATTCACCAGCCACTGTTTTCTCAGAACTTTTACTGGCCTCTATAGTGGGGGTAACTGAGGACTTCCAAGAGTGGTTTTATGATTCTAATGGTGTTTCGAGGATTATGCATAGTCACTGGGGAAAATATACCTCCATGAGAACTCGTCTACTCATTGTTGTGGCCTTTGAAGTGCTGATTTGTGAGTCTAAATTTGTTTTAAAAGTCCGACACTGAATGGCCCACAGGTAGTGCATAAATGAACACAAAGAAAGGACGTTGCAGCAACAAACCTACTGGCCAGTTTAAAATGATTCTTATTCACATGTGTGTAATAAGGCAATTTGTAGAAAAAATTGTCACCTTTTTTATT
This sequence comes from Callinectes sapidus, assembly GCA_020233015.1. Lineage (NCBI taxonomy): Eukaryota > Metazoa > Arthropoda > Malacostraca > Decapoda > Portunidae > Callinectes > Callinectes sapidus. The sequence continues at coordinate 9,987,347 of CM035202.1, read as the reverse complement.
CTTGATTTTTTTTATGAAGAAGGGAAACGGCCTAAGGCAACAAAAATAAAACAAAAAAGTTCACCGAAGTGCCGGTCCCTGGGAAAGTTCTGATTCATTAGCCAAAAGAATGGGATAAGTGTCTTCATACCTCCATCTTGAATGAGTTCAAGTCATAGGTAGATGGAAATACAGAAGTAGGGAGAGAGTTCCAGAGTTTACCAGAGAAAGGGATGAAAGACTGAGAATACTTCCATTAGAGAGGTGAACAGAATAGGGGTGAGAGGAAGAGGCAAGTCTTGTGCAGCGAGGCTGCGGGAGCAGGTATGGCATGCAGTTAATAATATCAGAGGAGCAGTTAGCATGAAAATAGCGGTAAAAGAGAGCAAGAGAGGCAACACTGCGGCGATGAGAAAGAGGCTGAAGACAGTCAGTCAGAGGAGAGGAGTTGATAAGACGAAAAGCTTTTGATTCCACCCTGTTCAATAAAGCTGTATGAGTGGAGCCTCCCCAAACATGTGAAGCATACTCCATACATGGACGGATAAGGCCCCTGTATAGAGTTCACAGTTGGAGAGGTGAGTAAAACTAGCGGAGACGGCTCAGAACACCTAACTTTATAGAAGCTGTTTTAGCTAGAGAGGAGATGTGAAGTTTCCAGTTTAGATTATACTAAGTAAAGGATAGACCGAGAATATTCAGTGTAGAAGAAGGGGACAGTTAAGTGTCATTGAGCAAGAGGGGATAGCTATTTGGAGGCTTGTGTCTAGTTGATAGGTGGAGGAATGGAGTTTTTGAGGCATTGAATATCAGTAAGTTTGCTTTGCCCCAATCAGAAATTTGAGAGAGATCAGAAGTTAGGCGTTCTGAGGTTTCCCTGCGTGAGCTGTATACTTCCTGAAGGGTTGGTCGTCTATGGAAAGACGTAGAAAAGTGCAAGGTGGTATCATCAGCATACGAGTGCATAGGGAAAGAGGTTTGGTTTAGAAGATCATTGATGAATAATAGGAAGAGAGTGGGTGATAGAGCAGAACCTTAAGAAACACCAATGTTAATAGATTTAAGAGAAGAACAGTGACCGTCTACCACAGCAGCAATAGAACGATCAGAAAGGAAACTTAAGATGAAGTTGTAGAGAGAAGGATGGAAGCAGTAGTTTGGAAACTAAAGCTTTGTGCCAGACTCTATCAAAAGCTTTTGATATGTCTAAAGCTACAGCAAAAGTTTCACCAAAATCTCTAAAAGAGGATGAAGAAGACTCAGTAAGGAAAGCCAGGTCACCAGTAGAGCGGCCTTCACGGAAGCCATACTGGCGACCAGATGAAAGATTGTGAAGTCATAGATGTTTAAGAATATTCTTGTTGAAAATAGATCCAAAAACTTTAGATAAGCAGGAGATTAAAGCATTAGGACGGTAGTTTGAAGGGTTAGAACGGTCACCCTTTTTAGGAACAGGCTGAATGTAAGCAAACTTCCAGCAAGAAGGAAAGGTAGATGTAGATAGACAGAGTTTAAAGAGTTTGACTAGGCAAGGTGCAAGCACGGAGGCACAGTTTCGAAGAACAACAAGAGGGATCCCATCTGGTCCATAAACCTTCCGAGGGTTTAGGCCAGCGAGGGCATGGAAAACATCATCACGAAGGGTTTTAATAGGTAGCATGAAGTAGTCAGAGGGGAAAGGAGAGGGAGGAACAAGCCCAGAATCATCCAAGGTAGAGTTTTTAGCAAAGGTTTGAGCGAAGAGTTCAGCTTTAGAGATAGATGAGATGGTATTGGTGCCATCTGGTTGAACTAAAGGAGGGAAAAATGAAGAAGTAAAGTTGTTGGAAATGTTTTTGTTTAGATGCCAGAAGTCACAAGGGGAGTTATATCTGGAAAAATTTTGACACTTTCTATGAATGAAGGAGTTTTTGGCTAGTTGAAGAAGTAGTATGAGTTAATTGTTTCTCTTTTATCCATTTTGTCTTGTTTTATTTAAAAAAGTTAATTATATCCATTTTGTCTACTACCACATGTACGAAAAGAACCGTCTGTGCAGGAATGAAAAAAAAAAATGTTAATCAAAATATCTTCCGTCTAATTTACTTTATTTATTCATTTCCTTTTATCTTTCATTTTTTATGTATAAGAGGGAGCTGGCCAAGGGCAACAAAAATATGAAAATAAAAAGCCCACTAATTGCCAGTCTCCTGATAAAGTAATAAGGTTAGCCGAAAGTCAGGGACAAATTTCTTGACACCGGCCTCTTAAAAAGAGTTAAGTCATAGGAAGTTGGAAATAGAGAGACAGGCAAGAAGTTTACGAGAAGAATGAATGAATGATTGGAAGTACTGATTAACTCTTGTTTCAGAGATTTGAACAGAATATTGGTGACAGAAAAAAGAAAGTCTTGTGAAATGAGGCCGCAGGAGGAAGGGAGGTATGTAGTTAGCAGGAGCAATATAGCAGTAAGGATGAAAATAGAAGATAGCAATAGATGATGCAACATTCCGGAGAGAGAGAGAGAGAGAGAGAGAGAGAGAGAGAGAGAGAGAGAGAGAGAGAGAGAGAATGTCCGGCCGTTTTCCTTCCTCAGCCACACACGTCCCTTCACTTTTGTCAAATATTTAGGCAGAGTGTTATTTTGTCACACGTGTAAATAAGAGAATGTGGTGAGAGTGTCAACGCTGAGTCGCCGCATGAGGGAGAAAGGCCGGGAGACTGACACGCTACCACCACCATCACCGCCACCGACACCACCGCCAGCGCCACCACCATTACCACCACCGCCACCATCACCATCACCACTACCATAACTACTACTACTACTACTACTACTACTACTACTATAGTTATTATCATTGTTGTTAAGACAACCACGACGACGATAACAATCACGACGTCAAGTATTACTACTATTGCTGCTGCTGCTGCTGCTGCTGCTGCTGCTGCTGCTACTACTACTACTACTACTACTACTACTACTACTACTACTACTACTACTACTACTACTACTACTACTACTACTACTACTACTACTAACGGTTCTGGTGCACATGCCACAGACACACTTTACTTTGCATTATAGAGCAAAACAAAACTACCATACAACCATGCGCCACACAGGCCTGGAATTTATAACACTGTATTGATGCAATAGAGGGTTGGTCACGTCTTTACCACCACCACCACCACCACCATTCAAAATTCTCATGATGTTTCGTGGAGATGTATCACTTTAACAAGATTTTTTTTTCCATTTTTAAACAATTTGTGTTACTTAGCAAAGTCTCCGCTCATCTTTCTTTGGTAACTGAATGCTTAAAATCTCTCTCTCTCTCTCTCTCTCTCTCTCTCTCTCTCTCTCTCTCTCTCTCTCTCTCTCTCTCTCTCTCTCTCTCTCTGTTTAAGTTTGCCATTATTTTTTGTTTTAAATTTCCTCAATCTACATTTACACAGATTTGTTGTTGTTGTTCCTTCTTCTTCTTCTTCTTCTTCTTCTTCTTCTTCTTCTTCTTCTCTTCCTCCTCCTCCTCCTTCTTCAAGTCAAAATATTATGCCATGGCGGTGTTTCCAGAGAGAGAGAGAGAGAGAGAGAGAGAGATGAGAGAGAGAGAGAGAGAGAGAGAGAGAGAGAGAGAGAGAGAGAGAATCCATTGATATTCTGCCTCCACCCTTTCTTCCTGACACCTCACCACTCAACAGGAATTTTACACATTTCAATGTTACTTACTCGCGCACCTGAGCCGTCACTGTCCCATTCCCAAGTCGAGTAGACCTGTCACTGTTCCCACCACACGTCTCCCTGAACCGTCACTGCTTCTCCCCCTTCGCTACCCTGAACCGTTACCCTTCCACTACCACGCCTTTCTGAGCCATCACTGTTCCAACACACCCTTCCCTTTAAATTGTCACTGTTCCATCCCTTTCTTCCCCTGAACCGTCACTGTTAAGTAAGTAAAATCCCCCTAAGCGATCACTGTTTCCATCTCTCGACACTGTTCCACCCTCTGTTTACTTCAATCGTCACTGCCCCACACTTCTCACTACCACTTCTGTTCTCAAAATCTTCCTTTTCCTTCTTTTACTGGTTATTGTTTTTTCTCTCCCCACAAGCAACCCTCTCCTTCCACTCCCCCCACTGTCCACAGCTCCCCCCACGTCACCATTTACTTGTGGGGGACAATTTGCAAAGCAAACACACTCGCACGACATTCGTTGAGCACTGTAATAAACGAAAGTAAAAAAGGAAATATGTGTCCATTTACCGCAGCCCAGCACAGCATAGCACCACCGACCTCCACTATCCTCCCTTTCCCCTTCCACATTTCTTCTAACGCTACGGATATCAACTTCTGAGTAAATACAGGAACACTAGTGGATGGAATGGTGATGGGATAGAGAGGGGTGGGAAAGGATAGCACAGTAAATATATGAAATTCGTCGATAACTTACCCATGCGCCCGAAAAACGCTGATGTATATAAAAGTAACTAAGTAAATAATTGTACTGTGTAATTCTAGATGACGCTAATGTGGTGCTATGGTACGGGTTGGTAATTCAATCCTGCACTTAACGACAACGGAACAAAACCACCATTACCACCACCACCACCACCACCACCATCACCATCGACCACCATATCATCATCAGAAACAAGCACCCACAAATAAAAAAATAAAAAAAATAAATAAAAAACACGGAATTCCAGAATCTTAGGTTGCCCAAACGAACCCAATGACTCAAGATATACCGACCTGATTTGACGGGAAACTTGTTCACCTTTCCTAGAGTTACGAACGTGTGACTGATATGTGCTCTCTCTCTCTCTCTCTCTCTCTCTCTCTCTCTCTCTCTCTCTCTCTCTCTCTCTCTCTCTCTCCACAAAATAAACAGCAGAGAGAGAGAGAGAGAGAGAGAGAGAGAGAGAGAGAGAGAGAGAGAGAGGGAGAATCGTTGCCACCATTAGCCTAAAGAGTGAACGGAACGAATGAAGCGGAGCGAATCGTCGTGAACCGTGATGAATGAACACGAATCTGGGTCGAGCCGCGTCTCGAAACGTATCGCCTCGTGCTTCAGATGATTATCTCTGCCAAGCAATTCCCAGCACGGCACGGCAAGGTACGCACACCAATTTCCGGGTATTGCAGGCATTGCAAACACGTAAGGTTCACACGCACCCACGCACGCACACACACGCAGACGCTTACAGAAAGAGTTTATTGACCACAACAACAAAAAAGTAACCTAACTGCAGACGTGGTATTAATTTCAGTGGTCCAGCAAATATTATGTTAAATAGAATATGATAAAACCTCTGATATATTAAACATAGGACATACCAGGTATGAAACACACACACACACACACACACACACACACACACACACACACACACGCCATATCACTTTTCTTTAAAATATCAGATAAAAAGAAAAATAACTAGATTAAGTAATGGAGCAGAAGGAATCAGGTATCTTTTAAAAAACAGCACCAAAGAATGAAAATTATATTGCAATCAAGACGCCAACCTTGAGGAGCTAAAAATAAATCCAGAAGGAACCACAACTAAAAAAAAAGTGTCGCGGTGCTCGTATTTCTGAGCACATTTGTGACGCGACTGAGAAATGGGCGGGGAGGGAGGGGAGCTAGCCGGATATGTGGGTTAGGAAGGAAGGAAGGAAGGAAGGAAGGAAGGGAGGAAGGAAGGAGGGAAGACATAGTGGATGAACCGGAATAGATGAAGGAGGAGGAGGAGGAGGAGGAGGAGGAGGAGGAGGAGGAGGAGGAGGAGGAGGAGGAGGAGGAGTCATTGAGACTCAGTAGAATATTGGATAGTGCTTATAGTGAATTGCATGACAACAAGCAGTGACTCAACAGGAGGAGGAGGAGGAGGAGAAGGAGGAGGAGGAGGAGGAGGAGGAGGAGGAGGAGGAGGAGGAAGAGGAGGAATAAGAGATGATAAGGAAAACAAGTAAGAATGATACAGACAAGACAAAGATGACTTCTATTAACATAAAACCCACCAACTGCACAAAGCAACATGGCCACCACCAACCATTCAACCTGATAACTTAATGCACTTCATGAGCTCAATATAAAGTTCATCCACGCCTCGTCCTGCTTCTCTCAGTCAGGTGTGGTGGCGGTGCTGTTGGTGGTGAAGGAAATTAAGAGGGAAAGGAGCGTGTGGGGGTGGGGGAGTTCTTAGAATTAAGAGAGGCAAGTTAGGGTCTGGGCGTGGGAACCCAAAGCATATATATTGTAATGGTTTATGAAGATGAGACGCCTCGAGACTCCGCTCAGCACTCTCGTAGTAGGGGAATCTTTTTAGCTGAATCATTATGAATCACTAGAGTCACCTCTCCTTTTTTTTTTTTTTCTTCCCTTTTTTTTTTTTTTACGTGTGCGTGTGTGTGTGTTTATGTCTGCTATAAATCTTTTCCACACTGTTCGAGGAAGGTATCTTGCATGCACGTTATTTTTTTTCTTTATCTATCTCTCTCTCTTTTTATTACTCCTTGTGTGTGTTTCTTTACAGTGAATGTTTGTACAGGCAAAGTATTAATCCCAAGAACACGTCTCATCCTGTTACAATCACAACAGTCCAAATTCAAATTAAGCACTATAGCACACAAATTATGTCCGGTCCAGCTAGCCTTCATGAATACACAAATACACATAGCACCACGTCACATGTGGATAGGAGTAACAGGAAAACTTCATATCCACACGCGCACGCACACACACACACACACACACACACACACACACACACACACACACACACACACACACACTTAAATCAATCCTCTTGATTTTGTTTTTTCACTACAAAATATTTCCCTTCAAGTTTCATCACAGCAGAAGTAGAGCAGAGCAACCAAACTTTCAACTGTTAACTGTCCTGTTTGTGGCTTTGTAGCAGAGCATCTTTCAGGGGGTGGGGTGAGGCAGCGCGCTCCTCTCGTAACCCTACCCGGTGACATATGACCTCGTTGTTTGGTTGTTTGCGGCGCTATAAATCAGTTCCCGAATCTGTACTGGGTGTCTGGAAGTGCCACCCCCGCCAGCATCCCTCTCACAGGTGATATAAGGCGGAGGTGTGCCGGCCACTCTGGCGTCGACGGCTGGCCAGGTAATGCTGCAGGTGCGATGTAGGTCGGCTGATAAGACCACTTCATTAAGATAAGCGTTATCGCACCCCATCCAAATCAAGGTAATAAGGGACTTCGTGTCTACTATACAACTTTTTTTTTTTATCCCACAGTGGTTTATCCTCCCATCCCTCTTCCTCTCTTTCCCTCCTGCTGCTGTCCAGTGCCGCCCATCCTACTCTTTCACGCCCCTCCCACACTGCCGCAACTCCTCCCTCACGCCCACACATTCATCTCGCTCAGGTGCCCACGCCCGCCCCTCACCTGTAATCACCCGGCGCCCTCCCACACCCTCACTCACACCAGCCTCTAATTGGACCTCCCTCCCTGTGTAAGTGTGTGTGTGTGTGTGTGTGTGTGTGTGTGTGTTGTGTGTGTATGTGTGTGTGTGTGTGTGTGTGTGTGTGTGTGTGTGTGTGTGTGTGTCTTGAAGGAATAAAAAAATAAATAAAAAACTGACAAATTGTTTGACAAATATCCCGAAGAAAGTGATGAAAATTACTTGAGGGATTCTTCGAAAAAAATGACAAGAAGAATTAATGGCGGCCGCAGTGTGATGGCTATAAGGACGCCGCCAGGAGGAGGAGGAGGAGGAGGGACGTCGCGTCATCGTGGCCAGTAGTTGGGTGTCCTTCCCTGTGTAGTGGAGGTGGAGTCTCCCTAACGAGTAATAGAGTGAGAGAATAATTTATAGCCCCTTGCCCTTAAGGTTCCTCCCAATGAACCTGAACATCACGTTAGAAAGAAAAGAGGAGGAGGAGGAGGAGGAGGAGGAGGAGGAGGAGGAGGAGGAGGAGGAGGAGAGATGGATTTGACTAATTTTATTTCAAGGACTTGTAGATGAAGGCTACTGCAATAAGGAGGTTCAGAAAATGGAGGAGGAGGAGGAGGAGGAGGAGGAGGAGGAGGAGGAGGAGGAGGAGGAGGAGGAGGAGGAGGAGGAGGGG
>CM035202.1:9955753-9966875 GCA_020233015.1 Callinectes sapidus | reverse complement strand
ACCCGCAGACTCGCTCATTACCAACACTAAGCCTCAACCATCAACTCATCGTGGTGGTGGAAGAGTGAGGGAGGGCGGCAGTAAATCTCCACTTGTCTCAGCATCTTGTTCATCTCGGCACGTCACACAAGCGATACCTGATCCTGCCGACAGTCTCCCAAGGGGGTCAGATGCACTACACGTCACCCACCACCACCACCACCTTCACTCCCCCCCGGCTCTCTTGGGTCCGGATGCAGAAACGCTTTGCTCCCTCACCGCGACTATTTTCCAAGACCACAGAGACGATTAGCGACGTTTTCAAGAGTATTTTTCCAGTTCGTAATGTGGAAATCTTGTCACTTTGCTTATAGAATCATACAAAAAAAAGCCTTAAAAAAACTCCGTGTCAATTTGTATAAACCCTTTCAAAACAGTGAATGTGAAGCGCAGAAGTGTTTGAGAATAGGAGCCTTGGATTGTCAGTGGGGTGGCCAGGAGTCTCAAAGGCTGGTGGGTCAGGTCTAATAGAACCCTCACAGATCCCCGCGCGGAACTGGACGATGCTACTTAACCCCTTCAGCACAGAGACACCCTTTTTACCATGAGTTTTTGGTGCGATCACACGATTTCATTGACATTAGAAAGGAGCGATGGAGGTCAGAAGAATAATACCCAGAGTCTATACAATGTTGATCCCCATATGAGTTTCTGCAGCTGTATAACATCTTCCAATAGTAACTAGAATGAGTAAAAAAACACGTCACCGCAAGAAATGATGGCATGAAATCACTCCCAGTTGTTCCTCCTACTCTTTCGCTGCGTTATGTCCACCCGTGTTTGCCTTACCTTTCCCTACACACCTGAGGCATTTCCCTAAAGACCCACCTGCCGTCACACCTGTTCGCTAATTCCCCCTGAGCGCTGCATAGGCCAGGCGACAGTTCACTCCCTGCCTCACCCTTCCCTGTCCTGCCTCACTGTACCCCAGCCCACCCCCAGCCATCCCTGCCTCGCCTGCCTCGCTTCCCCTCCCTCATTTCCAACGCCCGTGACCGCCGCCGAGCTACTGAAAAGGAGGTTGTTTTGTACTGCCGCCTTCTCATCATCTGTGTATCAATTTGGTTGGCGTTTCGTATTTTTACCTCCTTCTTCCTCTGGGCGGCGGGGTGAGGGGGAGGGGGGGCCGGGAGGGGCATGGGGGGCACGTCCATATTGAGGTGCACAAAAGGAGAGGATGAATGCGTACGAGGCCGCCGGTTCGCTCAATATGCATATAATCAAGAGATCAATGCCGGACCGTCGTGAAACAAACGGGAAAAGCTCACATAAAAATGCCTGAGAGGATGAGCAAGTGTGGCGGCGCTGGTCCCGGACGGCCAGGTATCGTAATGACTCCCCCAACTCGCCATACCCGCTTTGTGGTCACAGCCTTCAGAATGGATATTAAAAAGGCCCCGTCGCTTACTGCATTTTACAAAAGAATGAGTATTAATATCATCACGGGGGATTAGTCTGGGGTATGCCGCCACTCCGCCTCACGCATGATTTCCGTCCTTGCGTCAGGGTAGCTTAGTGGCGTGTTTAGAGCACCGCGAGGCCTCCGTCAGGTGACCCTCGGCCCACCTAGCCAACCATAATGAAGAATAAGGCTGGGAGATCGGACAGTTGCCAGATGCGTTCAAAGGGATCGCGGAGCATCCTTTCGGGTTTGATCCTTTGTGTCAAGATCTAAATAAGTGATATTGTGGCTGAGTGAAGGGACCGAGGAAGCCTCAAGTGTATTATGTGGAATATTCCGCCGCAGTCTCAGGAGAAATTATGGATTTTTCTCCAAAGGATTAAGGAAATATGGGTCGAAAGAGATCCCAAAATGAGGCTGATTGGTGAGGAGGGACACCCGTGATCTCAGGTCGAGTCATTGTCAGAGAACAAAGCATCATGGTGGCGGCAGCGGACCGTCCCACCCGCGCCCACACACCCCTGCCGCCTTCACGCACCTCCACCCCACCCCACCCCACCGCACCTACCCCACCCCGCCCAGCCACGTCCTACACACGGGAGGATTACTGCTGGTGAGCGGGCACGCGGGGCGGAGCGCGAGGTGGGGGGGCGACCAGTCAAGCTACAGAGATGGGGAGGACGGTAACAGGCTACTGCGGTGGGGGAAGACTGTCAGACAACATCAGCCACCGGGGATGTGACGGAGGGTGGGGAGGGCCGGGTGGGCGGGGTGGCTGCTGCTGCTGCTGCCGCTGCTAGGGCGTTGGGAAAGCGGGGTTAGCGGGGCACGGCAGGACAGTAACACGGCCAGACTGACGGGCAAGCCAGACGTCCGCCCCGCCCCGCCCCGCCACGGCACGGCACGGCACGGTAAGCAAGGAGGAAGGAGGAGCGTCATGATGTTACGTAAGAAGGCAGCTGTGCAGGAGGAGGAGGAGGAGGAGGAGGAGGAGGAGGAACAACAAGAACAAGAACAGGAACACAACACGAGAAGAACAAAAAAGATTAGATAATATGCAACAAAATAGAGAAAGAAAAAAGCAACCACAGGGAAGACAAACCCAAATAAATCCATCCTGCCACACACACACACACACACACACACACACACACACACACACACACACACACACACCTGCCTCACTGCACAGTCGCTTCCACCCGGTCAGTCAGTCACTCACTCACCTTGGAACCACCACCACCACCACCACCACCACCACCACCACCACCACCACCACCACCACCACCGCCACCACCACCACCACCACCACCACCACCACCAGGAGACAAAAGGAGACGAAGCCCAATACCTAAATGATTCTTCTTCCCTCAAAACAAATCCCTGGAAGCCACCGCAGGTAATATGGAGAGGCTTCCCTTATTCTTCAGACATAAAGGTTAGGGGCTGGTCGTGTGTGGGTCGAGGGGGGGCCAGGGGGAGGGGGAGGGGGGGAGCCATCAGCATCAAAGGAAGCGAGTGCTATTGTGACCTCCGGGATAAGATTAATCTGCGGCCATTACACAACTGGGCCAGTGTGTGTGTGTGTGTGTGTGTGTGTGTGTGTGTGTGTGTTGAGATGGGGAAGAGGTGGATGTACTGCGTAAGGAGGAAAAATGAGAGAGAGAGAGAGAGAGAGAGAGAGAGAGAGAGAGAGAGAGAGAGAGAGAGAGAGAGAGAGAGAGAGAGAGAGAGAGAGAGAGAATGTGAGGAGTTTATAAGAGGTTACAAAACCAATCGGAAAACGTGATGAGATATTGTGAGGAGAAACTGTTATATAAACGAGTGTATGCGGGAGAACAATATATATACAAAAAGAACAAAGGAAAAATGGGAAGTGTAAAGAAAAAAAAAGTAAAAAAAACAATGAAAAGAATAAAAAAGATAATAGAAAATACAAATACAATAAAACGAAAAGTGAGAAGAGAAAAGAAGAGGAAGTATAAAGAACTAGAGAGAGAAAACAAGAAAAAAAGACGATGAAAAATAAAAGAATAATGAAGTGAAAAAAGAAAAAAAGAAAAAACAAGTACAGAAAAACAAGAGAGAGAAAAAAAACAAATAAAACAAATAAGAAAGAATACAAGAACCAATAAACAACACCCACCATTTCTTTTATATATAATATCTTCCCTCCTTCTCCTCAAACTATTTCTCACTCCTCTTCCTCCTCCTCTTCCTCTTCCTTCTCTTCACTACACGACACGACACGACACGATCCAGCCAATTCTCCCTTCCATATCCCATTTATCCCTTCCTTCTTGCCCTTGTGATAATCTTCTTTCTTCCTCCTTACTATCGTCTGCTCATCTTGCCCTATATTCTTTCCCTCCTCCCCCCTCCCCCCCCCTTTCCCCCTACAACGGCACTTGTATGGGGTCATATATAGTGCCTTGGAGGATTAATATTTTGCGTTGTAGTCTTCCTCCTCCGGGAATACAAAGGACGTCACGGGAAGGGGAAGGAAGAAGAGGAGGTTGAGGGGAAAGGAACCAAGGCACCACGTGGACGAGTAATCAATCAACACGTGATAAAAGAACTTCCGGCCGTTTTGGGAGATGTAATTAACGTTTTGGTGGTGGTGGTGGTGGTGGTGGTGGTGGTGGTGGTGGTGCGGGGGTTGGAAGAGTCGAACGTTATAAAGAGGATAGAAAGGGAATGATGAGTAAGGTGAATATACAAAAAAAACAGGAAGGAAATTTAAGTGTTGCGTGAGTGGGGAGGGGGTTTTAAAGTGTGTGTGTGTGTGTGTGTGTGTGTAAGCAAGTGTCCTGCAGGCGCATAAAATCGTGTATAGGAATGAGGGGGAGGCGTGTATGGGGAGTGTACAGAGCGGGGAGGAGTGAGGGAGTGAGTGAGAGAGAGAGAGAGTGAGAGAGAGAGAGAGAGTGAGGTAGGGCGAGTGGTCCTCCTCTCACAAACCCTTGACTCTCACGGCCTAAACAAAACAACTCCGAGGATTCGTGTCTCTGGCCTAGTGGAGTTTGAAATCCTTTGAACGTGAGCTCAACGCGGGGAGAAGAGTGCTCCAGCGACAATGGGACACAAGAAACAATTGGTGACTGTAGTAAGGGTGGTGGCGGACGCTTTGATGTGCTCCCCCTCCTCCTCCTCCTCCTCCTCCTCCTCTTCCTCCTCCTGGACCGGCAGTACCTGGTGAAGGAGGGAGGACTGAACCCGTTGGCCTCAAAGGAATCACAAGAGCGCTTCACTACATTTCACTTCCAATTTTGATCTCTGATTATTCTTTTTCGTTTCCGGCCAGCAAGATGTGACCGATGTGTCAAACTTTCTCCCTCTCGCCGCCCGCCCTTTGTGTTCCCGGTGAGCTGAGCGGCTGAGGCGAGGTGGTGCCGCCTAATTAGATTATATGGTAGAATCTGATACATATACACCAAATTTATTGATTTCCTTTGTAATATGGTTGTTGAGGAGAGCCAAGGCAGGAGGAACACAGGAAGGAAGGAAGGAAGGAAGGAAGGAGGGAAGGGCAGTCCCGTGGCTGGTTGGCGCCCATTGATTGCAGCGAACACATCATGGAGGGAGTCAGTGGCGGCGGCGTCTGTGACATCCTTAACAAGTTCCGAGTGGTCTCTTGACCCACCTTTAAGTTTGTTAAATAAAGATGGAAGCAAACACTTCATGGTAGCACTGAGAGTGCCATGGGTTGTGTTAGCCTCGCCAGCCACCATACTGTATGTTGTGCACCAGTGCCAGGTGACGACCAGCAGGACCTGAGCCGCGGACCACCGGCTGGCCGTGCGTCATACTGTTTGTACGTGTGAGTGAGTGAGTGAGTGTGGCAAAGCACGAGGCGCGGACACTAAAACTCATCTCTCAGTCTGCGGTGTGGAAGGAGCGGTGATCCTTTGAGGGATGCGACGCGGGTCAGCACCTCGGACACCGCGGCGTCAAGGGGGGCGGGCGGTGTCAGGTGGATCAAGGCTGCACGGTACACGCTGCAGCAAAGCGTGTCACCTGACCGCTGCTGGACTCCTACAAGAATGCCTGAGTGACCGCCAAGAATGCGCGGCTTGGCATCACGAGGGCAGCAGTAGCAGAGTGCCTGTCCTGCACAAGGCGGGGCGAACTGGAGGAGCGGCAGTCTCCTATTACCGGCAGCTTCTAAGCCGGGCGTGGTTTGGGTGTTGGGTGGCTGGTGGTGAGATGCAGCGCGGCGGTGCCTCGGGAATTATACAAATGTAAAAGAAACTATGATTCGTCACGTTCGTCACGACGACTCCACCTCTTCAAAATAACTACGTTCTTTACAGATAAGCCAGCCGCCGCCGCTCCCTCCTCGAAAACAGGACGGTTCGCCGCAGGACTCGTCGCCTCCAGTCCTGTCATCCCCCCCTCCCCCCCCCACACCGGACACAACGGTCCAGCTGACCCTCACACCCGCGACACGAGTCCACTCCGAGGACAAAACTTTGAGAGGCCTAACGCACACACGAGAAACAAAGAGGAACTGTAAAGGAACGTAAAAACCGAGGATAACTGCACTTGAAGATTAATCAACCACATAATTAGTGTGGAAGACGCGGCCGCTAGGGTTCCGAGGAGCACCCAAGTTGAGGGCAAAGAACCGCCTTGCTTTGTGCCACCACGACCCCGCCTTCCTAATTAGTAGTCAAAGGATATTTTTTTCCCCACAAGTAAAGCACTACAAGGAAAGTGCTCATGTAAGAATAGCTAATTAGAGAAACAAAACATCAAAAAGCCCGTGACCGGAGGTGGTGACTCCTCAACCCCCATATTCTATGCTATCACTCCACGCTGAAGGAGAACTTGAAGGGCGAGGGAGCGGCGAGGACCACGGCTCTCCACCGCCACTCCACGGCCTCGCTTCCCTGGCTTTCCACCTCGTTCTCTCGCCTCGCCTGATCCAAAGCGCCTTCACCAATTTCCACGCCGCCTCGCAGACCAACAAATGCACAGCAACGCTTCCCTTACCCCTAAATCAGTCATATTGTCGCTAACCCCTTCAGTACCGAGACGCATTTTCATAGTTATTCTTCTTATTACCAGACGATTTCATATAGCTTCAGAAACTCATGTGGGGATTAAAACAGCACAAATTCTGGCCATGAAGAAGAATAATAATAAGAAAAGGAAAAAGAAAATTCAAAGCAGAGAAGAAAAGAACAAAAGTAAAAAGGCAACAACAAGGAAGAAGAAATGAATAAATAAAGAAAACAATGAAAACCAAACACGAAAAAAGATGACAACAGAGGAAGAAGAAAGGGAGGAGGAGGAAGAAGAGGAAGAGGAGAACTTGTACACGTGTCAGCAAAGGAGCAAATAAGCACTTCCCTCAGTCAGTCAGTCCTCGTCGCCTCCCTCTATTGCCACTCTCATGAAGCTGTGTAGAGGACGGATGGAGGGAGGGACGGCAAGCTTAATTAGTCCCCGTATGGCTTCTAAGGCGAAAATCATCCAGTGAGAGAGGAAATTGGCCAGAAAATTTAGCCCCAAACTGAGAACTGTTCATCATAAGAGCGTAGAGGAAAGTGGGAGACAATCATAACTTAGCATTGAAAGAGGAATGACACAGAAATAAAAGAGAGAGAAAAAAGAAGGATTTTTTCAAGGCTAGACTGTGCTTTATGAGAAGTGACAAGTAGAGAGAGAGAGAGAGAGAGAGAGAGAGAGAGAGAGAGAGAGAGAGAGAGAGAGAGAGAGAGAGAGAGAGAGAGAGAGAGAGAGAGAAAGACAGCAACAGAAAGACAAAAGAAAAACCTAGAAAGAGACAGAGAAAAGAAAAAGAAAGAGAGAAACAAAGAGAGAAAAAGAAAGACACCAAGAAAAAGACAAAAGAAAAAACCCAGAAAGAAAGAAAGAGAAAAAAAGAAAAAGAAACAACAACAACAACAACAACAACAACAACAACTTTAGGACACGTGTGACTCGAGGCAGACTTCTCAGACACCCTCCACATCAAAGGCCTTCACTCCGACGATTCTGTCATTGCAGTCGTTTTTTCACAATTGCTTAACCTTTGTTCTGCTGGAGCCCGAGCACCCTTGACGCCTTGTACGTATTCCACCACCACGAGGAGACACGCCCGCCTCCTCGCAGCCCCCAAAGACTGCCGGGAGAAGGGTGGGGGAGCTGAGAGAGAGAGAGAGAGAGAGAGAGAGAGAGAGAGAGAGAGAGAGAGAGAGAGAGAGAGAGAGAGAGAGAGATCACAGTATTAGTGTTCCTTTCTTAGGAAGAAGGAGGAGGAGAGAAATAGGAGTCAGCAGGAAGGAAATGGGAAAGATGGATGAGAGGGGATTTGAAAAAGTAGGAGGAATAGGAGAGAGGAAATAATATAGCATAGTAGTATTAGTATTAGTATTAGTATTAGTATTAGTATTAGTAGAAGTGATGATATTTGCAACCTCTTGATTGCAACTCTCATAATATCATGAACACTTCACTGAGCCCAGCCAGTACAGCGTTCAGCGTCCGCAGATTCGACCGAACCTTTGGTGAATCTCTGAACAGCTTCACAGTGCTTCAGGTTCAGTGTTCAGCTCACAGCTTACACCTCCACCCTTCAGAGGGCACCACCTGCTCACAGGTCACACCTCCACCCTCAAGAGGGCACCACCTACTGGACACATTTCAGTGCTTGATAAGCCTAGACACATTGTATAGATAGCTTTATTGATTTATCGACTACAGCTGGCAAAATAATGCAAGCAACAATTGAAGAAATATTCACAGCAAGTTTTTCATCTTAGTAATCAACAGTATTAGTCATCATTACAGTACGTATAGTAGTTCATTGCATCACATAGATAGATAACGTACAAGGCAGATAGATAAGGAATGCATTTCAACACATTAAACAAAGTATCTGGATTCTTACACAGTGATACGCAATTTAATGACTTATTTTTGTTTGTCTGTGAGTCATTGTACTAATGCGAGCTAATCTTCCTTATTATTGCACATGTCAACTTAAAACACTTCCAGAATACTTAAAACTCTATATTTCCTTACTTTTCCAGAATAGAGTGCGTGAATTCTACGTTTCATTAGTATAGCGGATCAGATTAACCCACAAAATGATAATAAAGAAGTTGAGTTATTCCAGTTGTCCATTTCACTCTACACCAACACACACGACGCATTTCAGTCTGTCTCCAAGCAAATCTCAGAACCATTACACTCCTCATTTGTGTTCCTTTGTGTTCCTCATGCTTCCAAAATGAGAGAGAGAGAGAGAGAGAGAGAAAAAAAAAATTATCTATCATTCGCACCTCCTTTGTATTCCTTTGCGCTCCTCAAATAAAGAGAGAAACAATACATTTCTAACAGTGGTTCAGTTTCCCGCAGGTGTTGAAGGCCCGTCAGGAGGGAGGAGAGGAGCGGGCCATTGTGTGAGGGGTTCTGGGTAGTGCGTGTGTGTGTGTGTGTGTGTTGTGGCGCCACTGCGATATCCATAGACAGGAGGACCAAAGGAGGTGAGGGCGAGGGTGAGAGTGGAGGAAAAGAAATGCCTCGTTTGTTGGGAGATACTCAGCCGCACTTCGATGACAGAGTTTGAACACGCCCACACACACACACACACACACACACACACACACACACACACACACACAGAGAGCTTGGACTTGTGAGTGCTGCCTCCTTCTGTCCATGGAGTGGGAAGAAATGGGAGGTGGAGGTAGTGGTAGTGGTGGTGGTGGATGTAGTGGTGGTGATGTTGGTTGTGGTGGTGATGGTTGTGGTCATCCTGGCTCGATGTCGTCGTCACTACTCCTCCAGTGAGGGTTGGATGTACTTGCTTTGATCTTGATGGAGCATAAACACAATGCGTCTTGTGTTTTAAATCTTTGTCTGAGGCTGAGGGGCGAAGCACCCTCCGAGGCGGCGAGGCGGAGGAGCCACACAAGGGAAGGTGAGTGAAAGCATCGGGGCAGCAAGAAAAGGGCGGCGGAGGAACGGCCCCGCGGCGTCTGTGGGATGCCACTGCAGGTGTTAGTTAGCTCAGGGTATGGGGGGGAGGCCCTCGGGGGTGGAAGAGGACGGAGTTAAGGGGCATAAAGATAATCTAAAATCATTAATGCGTGAATATCTCATTCAAGTCAGCGAGGACATTCCTTCCACACAGCGGCAGGAATGAGTGGTCTGGTCAGTCCTCAGGTCCATCCAGGGCCGCTGATCGGGTCCAGGCGGCGGTAGTGTAGGTGGCGTGTCCCAGGTGGAGCATTGCCCCGCTCCGCCCCCTCTCCCCCCCCGCCCCGAGAGGCGTCCAGTGCCCGGACCTTTGATAGCAGAGAACAGTGAGTCCTGGAGAGAGAGAGAGAGAGAGAGAGAGAGAGAGAGAGAGAGAGAGAGAGAGAGAGAGAGAGAGAGAGAGAGAGAGAGAGAGAGAGAGACGAGAGAGAGAGAGGAGAGCGAGTCCCACTTACACATGTCCCGCTACTGCTCAGCGTGCTTACCGCGGCCCCTTCCTCCTCCTCCTCCCTTCCCTCGCAGCCCACTCAGGATGGAAGAAAGTATTCAAAGGCGGCGGCAGCGAGGAGGCTGGAGAAGGCACCGCCGGGTATCATCTTGCCTCGGGCAGTCTCCTTCTGAGCCTCTTGTCCCCATAATCAACAGAAAAGCATCAAAGACTGCCAAATGAAATTGAGACAATTCTCAACAATGCTCAACCCTGTAGAAACTCCAGCACTTTTTATTCTTCATCCTTTAAGAAAACTTACCTAATTATATTCCGTGGCGCAGCTAAACACTGCGGACCCGACACGCCGCCAGCCGCTATGTCGCCCCTCATAGAGGCGACTTTGAGCCTGTCAGGAGCTGGAACAAATTGAATAATGCAACAAGGCCTCGGAAACGTAGCGGAGATCTGGAGCTCTCAAAACGCTGCTGGTGAATAGAATCAAACGACACCGCCCCTCTTGTCTGAGTCCTTGTCGCTGTTGCCAACTGGGGACGGGAAACACCCCCTCGGCAGGGCCTGACGCAGCGTTGCCAGTGATGCCTTCCCGGTGCCGGCCTCGCCCTGACCCAGTATGAGGTGGCAGCTTTATGTGGTCCATAAAAAGCCGCGCCATCTGTGCCCAGGAGGATGAGGGGACGGGAGGAAAACGGGACGCGGTGTAAGGCGGTGGAGCGCGTTTGTACCGCTGCCACTCCACCGCTGTTAAGTCGAGTGTTCAGATTCCACAACGTGATTCTCAGGACAGGGAGGGATTCTTCTGAGGGATTCCTGCCGCGCCGCCCGAGATGAACCCCGGCTGTAGGGATTTATAGCTGGAGATTCTCGCAAATAACCTGAAGGCAGTATTCCCTTTTATATCCGAGAGAAGGGTGAAGGACAAGGGGAATGAAGGCACGAGAGGAACACACACACAGAGAGAGAGAGAGAGAGAGAGAGAGAGGGGGGATGGGGGAGAGTCAGGCCAAAGAAAGGTATGGAGGAAGAGAGTCGAGAGCTGGAACGTGTATGGCTGTGTGTGTGTGTGTGTGTGTGTGTGTGTGTGTGTGTGTGTGTGTGTGTGTGTGTGTGTGTGTGTGTGTGTGTAGGGGGGTGTGAGAAGGAGAGCATAAACTTAGTGTGGACTTGATTGTTTTTCTCTTTTTTACCTTTTTTTATATACACATTTGGCTTTCTTGAAATAAAAAAAAGGAAAATTATAA
>CM035202.1:9925443-9927943 GCA_020233015.1 Callinectes sapidus | reverse complement strand
GTGACTTGCAGCCCACTCCTCCTTCTTCTCCGTCTCCTTTTTCTCCACCTCCTCTTGTGTCTTCTTCATTTATTGTACTTTTCTTTCTTTGTGTGTGTTAATTTTCTCTTTGTTTTCCCTTTTAAGTATTTCAGTGCTTCACCTATTCGTTTTGAACTATTGTTATAGTTTTCAGAGTTGCAAATAACTTTTTTTCTTTTCATTTACGTTTTTTTTTATTTTCCCGTTTCAAGAGATAGCAGCAGTAGCACCAGTAGTAATATGACCATCAGCATTATTATTATCATTATCCAACCTCCTTCTACTTCATCACCAATTAAGTAAACACCTAAATCTATTTGTACACTCATCACCATCCATTCAGACGAACACAAACACACATTCCAACACACATGGATACCACCACCACCAGCTACACGGGTAAGGTAAGATACGCTAATCTACTCCTCGCCGTTACCGTAAACCCCAAATTAATACTGTGTAGACGAGTAAACTCTGGGCCACATCATCACACGACCCGCACCGCCTCCCCGCCGCTGGGATGCTGTGTTCCTTTCCCGCGCGGCGCCGTCCCACAACGAGACTATCATGAGCGTTCAATGACGACCTATCACACCAGTTTACTGTTTACCTGCGGCGAGCTTCAAGTCGAAGTAATGAGTTCCCCAGACATCAGAGGAGGTACAGTCAACTATTTCCATATTAATGAGAAATACAGCCTCTTCTCCCCCTTCACTCTGGCGGGAAGATTGCAGGTGTTAAAATATAGACCCAGACAGTCAGGTTTACCCAAGGAAAAGCTATTATTGGCCAGCATCACCAGACGCCTCCGACTGGTGCTACGTTCCCTTGATCCTGTTTTCTCTGACACCTTCGTGACCTCTGAACAGACGGACGGACAAAGCTCTGTGTGTGTGTGTGTGTGTGTGTGTGTGTGTGTGTGTGTGTATGCATGTGTGGGTGGGAGGGTGTGTGTTCCCAGCACCCTTACCTCCCAATTCTCCCTCCGTCAACACAAGTAATTACGCTTCCCGCGGAGTGATCGTGTTAAACTAAATCAATAAAGGCGAGTTGATGAGCCATGCCAAGGAGAGAGGCGGAGTACCCAGCATGCGACGCGACGATCGATGGCCAGGATAAATCGTGTGCCTGAATGGAGGAGGAGGCTGGCCAGTGTTAATAGCTAACCATATATATATTTTACGGATCATGAAATAAGGATCGGTGTACCTTGCCACAGGTGCCCTTACGAACCTGTTCCGCTCCCTGTCTGACGCGTCGCTCGTAAGTCGTGTAATAAGACGTTTCCAGGGTACAATCGATGTCCCACGCGGCCCTCCCTGCGTGCCCCGGCTGGCCTCAAGCGCCCCTAGGCAGAACGCAGAAGCATGCACGCCGCGGTAATAAAATAATTAATGTACGAGTTTTGGAATCAACTTTTTTTTGAGTCCAGACACATTCCTCTGACAGCTCATTATATACGCACAGTTAATTTAATTATCATACGTACCGGCAGTCAGTTGCTGTGAGTGAATCTTAATGTGACACAGAGCGTTGTTTGCTGTGTGTGTGTGTGTGTGTGTGTGTGTGTGTGTGTGTGTGTGTGTGTGTGTGTGTGTGTGTGTGTGTGTGTGTGTGCACGCACGCGTACAAAAAGCGACAACTTTGGCCTCTTCATCACCTCCAATCAACATTTTTCTGCCCCATGGTCCTCGCTAGCTCGCCTCGCCGCCCCGCCGTCCTCGCTCCTTGGTCAGCCTCCGGAAGGACGCGGATTCTACTTCCCAATCTACTCTACACCAAAAGTTTTCCGTCGCGTGCGGTGTGTCGGTCCATCGTAATCACAGTGTGTTTTCGCTCCAAGAACCCCTCCTAAGGTAAATCCCGAGGAGGTATAATAATAGTGATAGACTTAATAGTTGTAGGAGAAAATGTAGGTTTGCACGGACAAGAAATCATCGGCCTCAAATAATACTCAAGACAAAAATAACTGAATACTTCCTCTACCTGTGGATTCCAGACGGTAACTCCTTGCAGCGTGTGCCTGGTGAAGCTGAAATCTCTCCCAGCTCTGTGTGTGAGTGATGAGCGAACTAAATGAAGATGAACACCACTAACCTTCCCTCAGCCTTGTGCTCTCCTTGTGCGGCGAAATAGTCGAGCCACAATAAAACTTAATTACTTCAACTCTCAGACCAGTGAAGCACCTCCCAATCAACTGGCAGAGATCGGCGGTCGAGACACTTAATCGGTCATATTACTATCGTCGCCAGTCATGTAGAGAATTAGTTAAACGTTGTGAGATGAAGCGTGAAAGTTCCGTCTGTCCATACTAAGTAAGAGTTATTGGTAAAAGTCTCGTAAGCTTTAGTACTTGATTCTCGTGTTTTGCGTTTTCTTTCAATCTTAAGTCTCGTAATTCCTTATTGCCCTTTTTTTTTTTTTTACTTTCTTTTGGAGCAACAATGATATCAGCTTTTCAATGAATATAATGAAATGT
>CM035202.1:9915443-9917943 GCA_020233015.1 Callinectes sapidus | reverse complement strand
GAGGCAGGCGGCGGTGGAGGGGTGAGGGAGGGAGGGAGGCGGCGAGATGTGCAGACGGTCGGTCATCAGCACGTGGCGAGCGGGAGGCGACTCACTGCTTGGCTAACAATAATTCACCGAGGAAAACATGTCTTATTTGCATGGCTGTCTCTGGAGCGGCGGCCATTACTCATCGACACTCCCCCGTAATGCTAGCCGTGCGTTGAAGACTCCATTGCTTAGCTTATTCACCGATACGCTCGTTTATCACCGCACACACACACACACACACACACACACGAGCCAGCTTTCTTTCGTTCGCTCTCCACGTAACCACTACATTAAAGAAAAATAATCATAAGTACATAGAATAATAAAAATGAAAAAAACAAAAAAACAGTAACCTTCGTTTTACCTGCAGTCTATTTGTATTCTTTTCTTCCCTCTCTCTCTCCCTTATACCTTCGTCACTTCCCCTCCCCTTCTCCTCCTCTCTCCATTCTCCCCTCTCCCTCCCCTCTGTCGCTGCCACTAGTTACATACACACAAGCTCCCCCGCCTCCCACCCTCGCCTCCTCTCCACCCACAGCCCCTTGGGAGATTGGCAGCAGCTGTTCCTCTTACCACCATCCCTCTTCCCTCGTCATCACCATCACAGCTCTGTCGTGGCTATTGTCTCTCACGAATGATGGTTGGGATGATATATTCCCCCCCCCTCTCTCTCTCTCTCTCTCTCTCTCTCTCTCTCTCTCTCTCTCTCTCTCTCTCTCTCTCTCTCTCTCCCTGAAATCACCTTTACGTCATTCCTTTTCTATTTTATTCCTTATTTGGCCTCTCGATGTAGTAGTAATACAAGTAGTAAAAGCAGTAATAGTTGTTGGTAGTTGTGTAGATGTAGTAGCGGTAAAGGTATCAGTAATTGCACTAATTGTGGAAATATAGTAGTAGTAGCAGCAGCGGTAGTAGTAGTAGTAGTAGTAGTAGTAGTAGTGGTGGTAGTAGTAGTAGTAGTAGTAGTAGTAGTAACAGTAACAGCAGTAATACAAGTAAAATAGTACAGTAAATTACGGTAAAAGTAGCAGTACGAGTAGCAGTAGTAGTAGTTGTAATAATAGTAGTAGTAGTAGTAGTAATGATAGGTAGTTGTGGTCGTATTTTCATTGTTATTTCATGCAAGAGTTTGACAGCAACTTTCAAAATATACAGTCACTACTTCCGTCCATGTCTGTTCGTCCCTCGGCCATGATGGTTTTCTCTTATTATCTCTTGCATATCTATTATTTTTTTTTTAATCTTCTACTTCAATCACTACTTAACCTTTCTTACCGACTTTCTTCCCCGCTGCAGGGCTGTTTCCAATCAATTACGTATTGCTGCATTAACTACTACTCCTTCAGACAATGGCACAAAAAAATGGATCCAGTTTTCTCTTCCTCTTTCGCTCTCTTGTCTCTCACCCTCCCCACCTTCCCGCACCTCCTCGCCCTGGATCCCTCTCTCCCTCCCTCCCTCCCTCCCTCATCCTGCCCCTCCTTCTTTAAAGCACCATTGGTCTGCCCTCAGGGGGAAACGTGACACGCTTCTTGAGAGGCTGCAGGCAACTCACTGAGATTCCTCCACTGCTGCTGACACGAGACCTTGGTGGTGGTGATGGTGGTGGTGGTGGTGGTGGTGATGGTGGTGGTGGTGATGGTAATTTTGCATGATTTATTTGGTTGATTGTTCTGATGATGATGATGATGGTTGTGATATTGTCTCAACTACTCCACTCATCACCATCGCTACCATCATTAATGTTGCTCCCATCACCGCATTACCGCCCGGATGATGATGATGATGATGATGGTGATGGTGATGATGATGGTGATGAATATTGCAGTATGGCTGATTGTCTTATTGGTGATGGATGGAAGGATGATGTTAAAGATGAGGTGATGTCATATCTAGTAACTGCGTCATCCACCACCACCACCACCACCACCACCACCACTGCAACACCGCCGTGGGTCAGTGATGGCCTCCTATACCATTACAGATGACATGTCAGTTCGTTACACCAGATGAACTATAATTAACAGTGAGTGAAACCAGACGACCCTGTCCTTCTCAGTTACCTTCTCTCCCCCCTGCATCCCCTCCCCCGCCCTGCCCCAACGCCGTCATGCCCCCCACCCCGCCCCTTACCCCGCCCCGCCCCACCCCAGCCTCATCCATCTCTCCTAGCCACTTCCTCGACCACCTCTGCCATTCATTAATTTGACCAACGCTGCTATCGACTCTCAATTCATCTCGCTTCCCAAGGCCTCCCCTCCGCCACTTCTGTCACAGTTACCGCTACCTTATGTCCACTTTTTTGCCACAATTATTCCGACCACTGGGGTTAAGAGTGGTCCATACTTCACCACACCACACCAACTCTATCACTCCGTCACCAACACCACTGTCATCATATCAGGCTGTTGTTGGTTCAGTGCGGTGATTACTGTTCGTTCATATCACTGCGCCACCACCATCACCACTA
>CM035202.1:9903322-9915343 GCA_020233015.1 Callinectes sapidus | reverse complement strand
TAGAACAAGGGAATCGCTTTGGGAGGAGAAAGAAGGAAGTGGAGCACGAAGAGAAAATAGGACAGAGGAAAAGAGTTAAGGGAAATATAGTGAGTGGAAACAAAAGTGAAATTTTCGCAAAAGAAGAGAAAGACCTGAGAAAGAAAAGGGAGTGAAACAGAAAAAGGTAAACGCTTTGGGAGGAGAAAGAAGGCAGTGCATCACGTAAAAAAACATGACACAGGAAAGAAGTTAAGGGAAATATAGTAAATGAAACAAAGTGAAAGCATCGCAAAAGAAGAAGGAAGGTCTAAGAAAGAAAAGGGAGTGAAACAGAACAAGGGAAACGCTTTTGGAGGAGAAAGAAGGAAGTGGAGCACGGAGAGAAAATAGGAGTGGGGGGGAAGTCAAGGGAAATAATGGTAAGTGAAACAAAGTGAAAGAATTGCAAAAGAAGAGAAAGGTCTGAGAAAGAAAAGGGAGCGAAACAGAACAAGGGAAACGCTGAGGGAGAATAAAAAAGAAACTGGACCACGTATAGAAAATAAGACATAAGAAAAAAAACCTAAGAGAAATATAGTAAATGAAACAAAGTGAAAGCATCGCAAAAGAGAAGAGAGATCTTAGAAGGAATAGGGAGTGAATCAGGGAATATATAGAACAGAGAGATAGGGTTTTGAGATTAAGTCTAGAAAAGAGAATGCTGTAAGAGGAAGGGGAAAAGAGCTGATGAAGACGAATGGAAGGGAATGTGGCATAGAAAAATAATCAAGGCAAGAGTGGGTTTAGGAGAGAGTTAGTGAGAGGGAGAAAGGATAAAAAAGGAACTAAATAAAAAAGGGAGGTGAGGAGGAAAGAAGAGACTGATTAAAATTACATCTGGGTATAAACATTCAGTCTCTCAATTCATATCTCAAGACTTTTCCAGTGAGATTAACATTTTCCTTCCCATGTGCTAATATTAAACATTAAAAAAAAATCAACTTTATTACACTGATTAAAACTACAACTGCCTACTAACACTGATTTTATCTATCCATATTTCGTAACTATTTTTTCAGTCTTATTAACATTTTTCTTCTCATGGGCTAATATTTAATAAAAATCACTCAACTTTATTACATGGAACTTGCCTTTTTTTTTTTTTTTATGTCTGACGTGAATATTAATCTGCATTTTCCTTCCCCGGCAGGTGAGTGTGGGAGTGTTTGTCCTGAGCAGCAGCGCGGTGAGTAATGAGCCTGGGAACTGACTAACGGCGTGACGAGAGGGAGATATATGATCCTGTTAATAGTGCAGTGAAATCCTTAAAAATAGGACAAAAAATAATACCGTTTAGGGAGTCTGCATGAACAAACAAAACATGATTTCCTAGAGGACTGGACGTGACACCCATTGAATACCAAGATAAAAGGAAACAAACAGAGCAGGATGGCAATTCTTATACAAAGCTGCACGGAAAAAGAAGTTTGAATCGTAAATATATCAGTACAAAACAACAATAACAACAACAACAACAACAAAGAAACACACACACACACACACACACACACACACACCAAAACTACAGTATTGAGATTATGAGAAGATACACGAAGAAATGGATCTAACAGCATTGCAATACAGAAGAGAAGGGGAAGATCTGATAACCATGCAGAAACATAGGTAAATACAACTAGGTACACACACACACACACACACACACACACACACACACATACACACACACACACACACACACACACACACACACACACACATACACACACGAATATTGGTCTCACAAGATTTACCTTCGTTCCTTCCCTTGTTGCCTTCTCCCTCCTAACGAAGACACCTCTCATTCTCCCCCATTCTATCTTGCTTAATCACTGCAAATTTAAACTGCACCTTCTATCCTTCATCCTCTGATCTTATCTCATTTTAACAGTACCTACATCACCTCCACCTCACCTCTCTCTCTCTCTCTCTCTCTCTCTCTCTCTCTCTCTCTCTCTCTCTCTCTCTCTCTCTCTCTCTCTCTCTCTCTCTCTCTCTCTCTCTCTCTCTCCCTCTCTCTCTGATTAATTTCTGAATCTTGCGGGTAAGTTCACTGTAATCCTGTCTGGCCACCTTCTGTAGGTTTAGGAGAAGGAAATATGTAGGAGGAGGAGGAGGAGGAGGAGAGGGAGGAGGAGGAGGAGGAGGAGGAGGAGGAGGAGGAGGAGGAGGAGGAGGAGGAGGAGGAGGAGGAGGAGGAGAGGGAGGAGGAGGAGGAGGAGGAGGAGGAGGCGGAGGAGGAGGAGGAGGAGGAGGAGGAGGAGGAGGAGGAGGAGGAGGAGGAGGAGGAGGATAGTTGTACGTTGGAAGAGAAGAAGGGGAAGGAGGAGATACAAATATTAATAACATGAGGCAAGATGGCACATTCAGATAACAGTGTGGGTGAATATTTAACCTGTAGACCTTAGGGACGTACAGAATTATACACCAACAAGCAGGTTACACGCGGAGCTCCGAGTGGAAGGAAGCCGCTCGTACATCCTCGGGTAACAAATATAAACTACCACAGAGAAAGTACACACTGCCTCCCACTGCACCAGATTGGGATGAGCTAAGGGTGCGTTTCTATTCTAATGATCCTGAACCCAACTTCCAGAGTAAATATAGAGGAGTTTGCAGTCATTTTGAAGATATAAGTTTTTCACCTCTCTCTCTCTCTCTTATTCTAGGAAATAGGGATGGCTTGTGTGGCTGCCTTATTTGTTGCGGTCTTTCAGTTGACGCCTCGAGTGATTTATAGAGATGTTGGTGGTGGTCAGTGCACGCAGGTTAATAAAGATTGAATTTCACGTTACTTTTATTGCAAGAAATAAGAACATAAGAAGTAGGAATGGACTGTCTTTGTGTTTTTATTTGTTACATTCCTTCAGTTACAAAGGGGGAGGAGTTAGTGGTATTGGTCAGTATACGTACGTAGGCTGATAAACATTGAATTTCACCTTACTTTTATTGTAGGAAATCTTGAATGACTTCGTGCTTAAACTGTAATCCTCCTTCAGTCTCACTAATAAACAAAGAGCAGTTAGTGTTCAGTGTAGGTAAATGCATAAAGATAAAAGTAAACCCGGCTCTTATTCCGGGAAATCTGAATAGACTGCCGTAGTGGTTTACATGTTATACTCCTGCAGTTATCTTCCCCCAATAAACAAAGAGCAGTTAGTGGTCAGAGTACATAAGCCCATAAAGATAAAATTTCCTCCCTTATTTGTTTATCGGGCATTGGTTTGATCTGCTGCAGGGAACGTGGAAGCTAATAAGACTTTACACACATTCCTACATTAACGCCGTCTCTCCTCCTACACACGCAATATTTCTCGCAGATATCAATCCTGCAAGTTTGATGGTTCCTCCCTATTGCGTATAGAGTTACAATTATGCGGTGAAAAATTTAGCAAAAACCCACAGCAAACACTCGAATTAAAAGCTGGTATAATGGCCCTAAGACATCAAAATGCTAATGGTAAGGAAGGAGAGACTGCGAGCATAATGACGAGACTCGGAGATTGCCAGCTATTTCATCATCAGCGTCCACTAATCAGCCGCTAACTGGTTAAGAGTGATAGCAAATAAAGCATGAAAATGAAAATCGATTCATGAAAGCCCCTTTTTTACAAGACAAATTAGAAACGAGAGGGAGAAAAAAAGAGATAACCCCAGACAATTCATATCATTATCTTTCAAGAGGAGGATACAACCATCACTAACTCAGCTATTAACGCAATTTCCCTTATCTGTTTCCATCACGGGAAGCAACAGTTAAGAATACCCAAACGATTTCACAGCACGACACCGGCTGACTTCGCCTTTAAGTTTACATATAAGACTTTCCAGGTAAAGGAAAGAAGGAAGGAATATTTTTACAGAGAATCATTATCAGGCACCTTATTTCAATAGGTGGATGTTTTAATACGAGAACGTGCTTTGACTCCAATGGACAGCAGACCTTCCTCGTTATCCTGACAGGCATTTTCTTTCCATCAGCATATCAAGGTCTTAGTGTCATTCTTGCTAATAGTTCATTGGATTCTGTCTGAAGAAGAATCTCTTGGTTTGATGGCCTCTTTAATTTTTCTTATTTGGCTCGTTTTCCTGCCAGTAGGCCGAATAGGAGGAGGAGGAGGAGGAGGAGGAGAGTGAGGAGGAGGAAGAGGAGGAGGAGAGGGAGAAGGAGAAGGAGGAGGAGGAGGAGGAGGAGGAGGAGGAGAGGGAGGAGAAGGTGGAGAAGGAAGAGGAAGAAGAAAAAATGGTTTAAAAAATATGGATGATTAGAAGGACATGAAAGATGAGAAGGAAGACGAGAAGGACTAAGAAAAAAAATAGAGAGGATAATGAAGACGCGAAAAGAGGAGGGAGGAAGAGATGGATGAGGAGGAGGAAAACATAGAGGAGGAAAAGACGCAGGAACATAACAAGGACTGGAACAAGTTGGTTTGAGATGCAAATGCAATGTAAATTAAAAGGTAAACAAAAGAAACGAGACAAGGAAAAAAAAAAAGTGGCGGAGGAAACAAGAGGAAGCAAAAGAAACATCACGGAAGGAAGAATTATAAAAAAAAGACAAAAAAGGATGCTGGGAAAGGCGTGAGCAGCGACGGACGGCGACGCTGTTCGGGGAAAATGATAATTAGATGAAGAAAGAAGAAAATACAGGGAAACAAAGAAGGCAAGGTAAAGGAGGAAGCGAGAAGGAAGGAGTCGTGGCGGTTGGAGTCGATAGAAGGTCCTGAGCATTGGCAAAGTGAGGAAATGTAGTGAGAGAAATGATGAAGGAAAGCGAGTTTGAGAGTTTTGAAGCAAATTTTTGCGAGTGATGATGATGATGATGATGATGATGATGATGATGATGATGATGATGATGATAGTGGTGGTGCTGGTGGTGGTAGTGGTGGTGGTGGTGGTGGTGCTTGAAAGAAGAGAAGGAGAAGGATGAGAATAGATGTGAGGACGACAATGATAAAACAAAATAAAAGTTGGTGATAGAATTTAAACAGTTGAACAATACTCAAAACAAATAATAAATCGACTATGAACATATATAAAGAAAAAAGAAATTTTCGAGGGCTTTTTTATAGAAAGAAGAGAAAGATATATGAAAATGAAAAAAAAAAAGAGAACCATGAGAAAAATCATGATTAAATCAGAAACATAACATTTCGTACAATTCACGTCATCCCAGTCAAATATAACAAAATTATCAAGAATACCTTCAACAACAACCCAATAACATCACTCTTAGACCAGCTTTCAACACTACTGTCATGTATTGCTGCATTTCATCTATTTCTTTTTGTTTTAATTGCTCAAGAATCTCACAGACTTTTCATTTTCAACATTATTTTTCTTTCCCATTTCGGTATCCACTCTCCACTCTCGTTAATTTCCCTTCCATGTCAGTGTCTCCCCTCAGCATTCGACACACATATATCTTCCTCACTCCATCTGAACTGTTTCAAAGTCTCCTACAATTTCAATATAAGAACTCCCACTCTCAATAAATTCACTTTCTACACAACTCAATTATTTCCATGTCAATAATACCTCATCTTTCTCTTCATAGCTTGAATTCCACATTTGCCTTGCTCATTTTCTTAGTTTTTTTTCACATAATATTCCAGCGTCTCCGTAGAATTCACTACTATATGGTACACCTCTTTTTAACTATGAATCACCGTAAGATATTTCTTCCTATTCTAGTGTTACTCTCTTTTTTTTCCTTTTCAAGATTCCTATAAAGATTTGATGACTTGTTCATAATTGCGTGAATTCTTATATATAACAATGTAATACTGAGAGAAAGCACACCTTTAACATTATTCCCCAATCTTTCAATCTCTGATATGCATAAAATCCATCAATAAATCGAGCTTTTCTTCCAAGACAAATCAGAATTTCTAATATCAAGAGGAAACACAACACACAATACAAATAAATGCAGAATATAACCTGACCTTTTCATCACGACTGCACAGTGTACATTCCTTACTTCAGTTAGTTACACAACCTTTCTTTGACGTTAACATTCCTAACTCATGTATCACTACCACCTTTGTACCCAGGCGTAGGTTCCTCCTCTCTCACAGGCCGTGTTTCAAGGACGTGGTGATCCTGAAACACAACCCGCCTTCTTTCCACCTGAATGGAGAGAGAGAGAAGTGACGCAACTCCTAAAAATATGCACCAATGAAAAGGTGAACAGACGGAAGATAAAGAGTAGGATTGGAACACAAAAGGAAGGAAAATGAGGAAAGTTTGAATAGTTAAAGAGGAAAGGATTGAAGAATTTGATGATGATGGACGAGAAGGGGAAGAAAAAAAGAAGGAAACGATATATAAAGAGAAGAGTCAACGTAAGGAAGGTGAAAAGTAGGATTGCAATACAGATGGAGAATGAACAACATATAGAACAGGTAAAGAGAGGAAGGTAGAGATGTTTGATGATGATTAAAGTAAAGAAGAAAAGAGGAAGGAAAAAAAGCAGTGAAGAACAAAAAAAGAAAGAATAGAATGGAAGTCACCAAAAAGACAATAGATGAAAATGTAAGGAAATAGAAAAGATCACTGAAATGCACAGAACAATGGCTTGGAGGTAAAAAAAAGACAAAACATGACGAAACGACTACTTAGACTGAGCAATAGGTAACACACAGAAAGTATTTTAAAAAATGAATACAGAAGGAAAAGTGGAAAAGTAAGTATGACCTTCACAACTGATGATAAGAAAATAATAAAAAAAATGAATGAAAGTTTAAAAGTGATAAGAAAAATTATTCACTCATCTTTCAAGTCAAAGTGATGTGGGAGAGAAGGGCAGGGAAGAAGGAAATAAATGGGAAAAAGAGAAAAAGGAAGAAGAAAAGAAGGATAAGAGGACATGAGACGAGGCAGAAGCTCTTCTTTCAAGTGTTTCCCTTCCCCTCCTTGTCACGAGGAAAACTCCCGAAAGATGTCACCATTTTCTCTCTCCTCATTTGTATTTGTACCACGTTCTTTCCTCTCACTCGTTTTCCCCAGCAATGTTTTAGTAGTGTCTCCTTCACCACCTCCTGCTGCTCCTGCCCTTTCTCTGCCGTTCAGTATATGACTTCTTAAAGGTGCAGGGCCAGAAGTGAGGTGAGTTCAGTTGAGTTTAGGTGAGCCGAGAATACAAGTGAATAGCTACAGAGTAAGTGTGAAGGGTAAGGTGGGTGACTAAGGGATGAATCCAGGTTAAGAGTGAGTTAAGGTAAGGGAAAGGCAGGCGGCGTCAGGGGAATGACCGGTTAAGAAGGAAGGATGCAGGAGGGTGGCGGAGGTGCCGACGGTGGAGTGTGGCTGTGTAGTGCAGTGATGAGATGCAGGATTTGGTGCATAATATTCGTAGTGTTGACGGTGGAAGAGATTTGTGGAGGAGTGTTCAAGGCAGGCCATTGATTGTGTGCATTTTTATGCCAGCAATAATTCACAACTAATATTGATACCACCATAAAGCAGCAATAACAAATTTCATCGTTGGTATTTTACTACTGCAACTACTGCTATTACGTCCATTTTCAATATTTCACTAATTAAGCTTATTGTATAAAACACGGACTCTCAAGAAGTAACTCTATATGGAAAGAGGATAGTCCATCGAGTTTTCTTTTCACTCCTTGAGTCGTACAAGTCCCCATTTCTCCACTGTAATAACAACAACAGTGACAACAATAATAATTCACCTTCCTTTCTCCTGCGCCTCCGTATCACCGCCACCAGGTGTGTTTACAAAGGTCTCCTGAATTTTACATTGGCGAATCCTAGACTGGCCACTTCACTCAGTCCCTGCGAGGCCACCACGAGGAAAGCTGCGCTCCAGGGACAACCCAGAGGCATTTCCAAAGAGTGTGGTTTACGAAACACGACAGTGGACATGACCAGGATAGTAACACACCTCCCGTCCACGAGCCTAACACCATTTCCACCACCTTAAACCAATAAAACCCGGCGTCAGGTGGTGGTTACTGCCGCCATCCGGAGCCCCTCGAGACCCACCCCGTCTGTGTCCTGGAGCTCCATTGCCATTGAGGGAGACGCAGCAGATACGCGGATAACTCAGCTATCCATCCACCTTACCAAGACTAGTCCGTAAATAAGTATCTTGGGCAACAATTAAACGTAGATAACTGGTAGTCTATACAATGCTGTGGGCCTGAGTATTGGGCAAGCGAGCCATTATCCTGCTACAAGAATCGAGAGTTCTAGAGAGGGAGGGGAAGCAGAGAATTTGTAACTTTCATTCTTTCATTTTAATTTCACCTCAGCTGTAGTAGTTGTGGCCGTGGTGGTGCCGGTGCTGGCTGCCCACATGGGTACACACACGCAAGGAACACACTCGAGACTACGTAGCGTGTCGGTGAGAGATGAAAAAGATGGAAAAGATATAGAGATCAACCTGGCGGGAGATAAGCTTGGGATAAATGAGAAGGGAGAGTAAGAAAGGCAAAACCATCGGGCAGAAAATGAGGATATGAGGGAGAAAAGACAGCAAAGCAATAGTAGTGTAAGCTAAAAATCAAAGCAAGCAAACACGATCAAGGTATGAAGACTAGACAGGCAGGATTACAAGAGGCGAAAACCCTGGACGGGGCCGCTTTAGAAGCCTGTCATTGGCTGCTGATTACGATCGGATGTTCAGTAATTACGGCGGCGTTGTTGAGCGTCTGGGGAACTGGGACGAAGGTGACTCAACGAAATCCAGAGGTCAGGAGGGCGTGGCGGAGTTAGGTAATATTAAAGGTGAATAAGACAGTGACCTTAGCACAATATAGCCTGACTCTGGCGTGATAATGCGGGATTAAGAGGACTGGGAGGCAAGCGTACATAACTACGGAGACGGCGGAAGATTAAGACAAAGCCTGGTACTGATAAAGCTGAATAGGATAGTGACCTTAAGGGAATACAGCCTCAGTGCTATATGATACAGTGCTAACAGGTAAACTAAGAGGAAAATGTAAGTAGAAAACTGAGATGAAACTAGATGATTAGAGAAAAACGTTGTGAAACTACTTAAGATAATTGAGTGATTTTGTAGACAAATGGTAAACTTACGCGTTGCCAGAAACACGAAATATGAGATAAAACAGTTTAGTTTAGGAAAAATGAGTTGAGGTTAGCTAATGTTATCTTACGTTATACTAAGATAGCTTATATTAGGTTAGGTTAGGTTAGATTAGGTTAGGTTGAATTTAATTAGCTTAGTTAGCGATAAGAAGTTTACTACCATTTCAAAATTAAGACAATGATGTGACCAATGAAATTATTTATTTTCCTTAGCAAAACTTTCTTTCAATCACATTTTTTTCACTTCTTTAATCACTGACATCCTTAAGATATATAATACTGGTCCAAGAGTACTAGAGGGACTAACAGAGCACAGGAAAGTCTTCAGGATGATGTTAAGTACCCCATTGTAAAAATAAACTAAAACTTTCAGAGAGGATAAAAAATAAACTTTAAATAGAGTGTACGCTGATGCTGGAAACTAGATCACGTAACTTTTCTCCTTCCTTTGGCTGGGAATTTGAGTACTATGTGGAAAACTTGTGGCAAACTAAATGGTCGTCTCTCTCTCTCTCTCTCTCTCTCTCTCTCTCTCTCTCTCTCTCTCTCTCTCTCTCTCTCTCTCTCTCTCTCTCTCTCTCTCTCTCTCTGCCTTTCTCTTTGCCTTTTGTGAAATTTTTGGAAGACTTAATTAATATCATGTCAACATTAATTTTGTCTTGCTCCTCTAGCCTTTGACGATGAGGGAGAGAGAGAGAGAGAGAGAGAGAGAGAGAGAGAGAGAGAGAGAGAGAGAGAGAGAGGAGGGGGGTGGAGGAAAGAAGGAAAGTTGTATGAGAGGAAAAGACCTGAGAACAAGTACATTAATTGTTGCCCAAAAGAGAATATAAAGGGGGAAGAGAGAAACGTGCGGTGCTGATGGAGATGGAAGGAGAAGGAAGAGGAGGAGGAGGAAGAGGAGGTCGTCTGAGCGAACAATGAAGGCAAAAGTGAAAGCTTCGTGAGTTGGAGGAAAAATGTGTTGGTGTTGTTAACTTGAACTAGGAGGAGGAGGAGGAGGAGGAAGAGGAGCAGAACTGGTACGGTGAAAGAGGAGATGGTGAGAGAGAGAGAGAGAGAGATGGGAGAGAGAGAGAGAGAGATGGGGGGGAGATTTTTATGAAAAGAGAATAGAAGGGGTTTGTGAAAGAGGGGCCAAGTTGTAATGGAAAGGAGGAATAAACCCGGAAAAGAAAACCCGGGTGAAGATTGAGAGACGGGAGAGGGGAGAGAGAGAGAGAGCGAGAAGGATGAAACATGATACTGGTGGAGAAAACTTGAAGCGAGACGGTAAACGAAGGAATCACAAAACTGCCGAGTAATAAAAGAAGTTAGAAAGGAAATAAAACGAGGAATGCTTTTGTAATAAGTATTTGAGAGGCAGTATAATAGTTTCTTGGCCATGTGAACGGTCTTTATGAAACGGAGATAGAGAAATTGATGTAAGAAGAAGAATAAAAGGAGAAGGAAGCAATAGAAAGAAAAGATGTAAAATTCATATATGCGATAAAGAAAACAATAATAGAATTGTGAGTAAAGAAAAACGGTTAACTAAATTCATTCATCCTGAACAGAAAAATATATGATAGTGAAAATTACAAAAATCTATGAAAAAATTTAATTAAATCGATGAAATGTTGAAAGGTAACGAATATTGGACAATGGAAATCGACATAAAAGGAAAGGGAAAGAAAATTAAGACATACGTAAAGAACAGACAGAAATTAAGTGAACTAGTATTGATAAAACTATTTGAGTTATATGAGAAATAAAAGTAAAAGGTCTGAAATTTGACAGAGAGGGAGAGAAAAACTGAAAATTAAAGAAAAAAATATGAAAAATTATTAAAAGGAAAAAATTGATATGGAAGAGGAAGAAAAATTGAATCTTACGTGAAATTAATTCAATGCTGTATAGAAAATATGAGAAACTGACGGGTGGGAAAGGAAAGAGATGGCAATATGAAAACTCAATTAATAAAAATCTTACCGCAAAAAAAAAGGAAAATTAAAAGATTCGAAGAATAAAAGATTTTGTCACACTACAAAATTAAACAACAAATAAAATAAATGGAAAATATATTTTTAAAAAAAACTTAAATACAAGAAGAAATGGAAATGAAAAAAAATAAATAAGATAAAAGAAAACTCAAGAAATACTAAAAAATGAAACAAATAAGATCAAATAGAAACACAAAAACAAAACTAATCAATGAAAAAAAGACAGGAACTCAGAGAACCCTAAAAATCGATAGACAGGAGAAGAAAGAGAAAACGGAAACTATGTACTAGTGTTGAAGGGACGTGGTAGGCAGGGGAGGAGGGGGGGGCTGAAGGGGCGAAGGGAAAACAGGGGAGGCAGGCAGGGGGGAGGGGAAGGGAAGAGGCAGGAACAGGTGGTGGAGAAGTGACAAAAACAGTGTGTGGCTGTCTCACTCACCTGTCATTCCCCCTAGCAAGTTTTTATCAAGTTTGTTCTCTGACTTAAATTTAGCAGCCCATCTCTGCGCCTCTCTCTCTCTCTCTCTCTCTCTCTCTCTCTCTCTCTCTCTCTCTCTCGCTCTCGCTCTCGCTCTTCGTATATATCTGTCTATGTTTGTGTGTCTTTGTATTTCTCTTTTTGTATCTCTCTCTCTCTCTCTCTCTCTCTCTCTCTCTCTCTCTCTCTCTCTCTCTCTCTCTCTCTCTCTCTCTCTCTCTCTACTCCTACTGTTCCCCCCTCCCCTCTCCCCCTGCCCCCCACCTCCTCCCTCACTCCCAGTCTTCCAGCTGAATCACCACTCTGAAAATTGACAAACCCGTGATATAACGAGCCCCGATTATGTAATTTGAGACAATAATAATGAATAATGGATGGCCACACGTTAATTAGATAAATAGCGTAACGATTCGGAGAGCAGTTAAAATTACCGAGCGATTTGATCATTATCTTTTCCGCTGGTGGTGTGGC
>CM035202.1:9882575-9893578 GCA_020233015.1 Callinectes sapidus | reverse complement strand
GCAGCTTTCCCTCTCTCGCTCTCTCTCTCTTTCTCTTTCTCTCTCTGCCGTCTTGCTGTGGTGAATTATTTAGCGTGTCTCCCTCACTCACCCTTCCGTTACTGTTTTTCCTCCTTTTACCCTTCCTTGTTTATGTATTTTCCTGTTATCATTTGCGGTTTTTTTGTTGGTTTTATTTCATTATCATTTTTTATTCGTGTTGTTTTTTTTTTCTTCCTTTTTAATGTTTTGGAGGGACTGTAATTGTTTTTTTGTTTTTTTTACTTCATTTTATTTATTGTACACACGCGCGTGCACACACACACACACACACACACACACACACACACACACACACACACACACACACACACACACACACACACACACACACACACACACAGCTTATATAATTTATACCTCATTTCCTATATGCACAATATTATTTTTCCTGTTTTTTCGACGTCTTCTAATTATCATGTTTCCTTTGTTGCAGGTAAGTCAAAAAGACTGTGGCAATGCTCGTCGGAAAATTAAGAGAAAGAAGAAAGGTACGTGAGAATTATACTGTAACGAATCCATTTTTACGATTCACCCCCCTTCAGTACTGGGACACATTTTTACCATGAGTTTTTAGTGTATGATTAGACGATTTTTACTGCCATTAGTATGAGTCAATGGAGGGTCAAAAGATTAATGGCCAGAGTCTGTACTATCTTAATCCCCAAACATGAGTTTCTGAACCTGTATAAAAATCGACAGATGATGAGGACAGTAGATATGAAAAAGCGTCCCAGTACTGAAGGGGTTAAACACTCTCCATTAATGTGAGAATTTTCCGGGTGCATTATTTCGTGGCGATGGGGAGACTCCTGGAAATGAAAGTCTTCTAGCGCGGTTTATTTTTTGGGGGGTCCTGCTTCGGTCCTTCCTCGTGCACAGGATGTAAGGATCGTGTATCATCGTGTATCATCCCAGGGCGTGATGATTACCTTCACTAACGCTCCCATCAATTATTGCGTCACTTATATTGCTGAGAGTCTCGTTGATGAGCTCTCTCTCTCTCGTCTTCCACCGCCACGTCCAACTGGTTTCGTATGCGTCGCCTCACTTCACTGTCTTCTTCCTCTCGTCCCTATTCTGTCCAACACTCTAATGCAAGAGTTAATGCAGTACTCCCACTCATTCTTTCCTTTCTCCGGTAAACTCTGGAACTCCCTACCTGCTTCTGTATCTCCAACTTCCTATGGCTTGACTTTATTTTAGAGGGAGGTTTTTCAAGACAATATTCCCTTATTTTTGGCTAATTCTTTTGACCTGTATTGGGACTGGCAAATTAGTGGGCTCTCTATTTTCATGGTTTTTGTTGCCCTTGTCCGATTTCCCTCATCGTATATAAAGAAATGCGTTGTCTGTCCCTCATCATCCTGAAACTAAGGATAATCTGCTTTTGCACAGAATATAAACCAGAATTACTTTAGTTTATTTAGTTTATTTATTTTTAATCGACAAGACTAATAAAAGACATAGGCTCATATTCTCAAACACCTCTGTATTTCACCTCCGCTATTTCACAAGGCTTTATTTAAATGACAACCAGTTTTTAAGGCGTCTTTATGTTTATGGAGGCAGAAGGACATGATTTCTACATTATCAACTGGAGAAACACTCTTGAAAACTTCGCTAATCATCTCTGTGGCCTTGAAAAATAGTCGTGGTGAAATAGAAGAACGTTTCTGAATACGACTCTTGTTAGTTTCCTTAGTCATGCATAAGGAGAATTAATGAGCACTAACTGGCACCTGACTTAGAGGAAAAAGAAAAAAAAATAGTTTAGCCAGACATGTAAACAAAGCTATCTGAAGGCGGAAGGCTGTGAACCGGAAGGCAAGGTGAGGAAGACAGATTGGACGGCCGGCGAACCCTGTGGTGTCTTCATTAGGGCCGCGGGAAGACCAACGAGAAACAAAACAGAGACATAATGTTAACTTTCGCATTATTAATCTATACGCAGACACAATAAACAAGCGCGGGGTGGGGTGGGGCGGGGGAGGGAGGGAAGGGAAATAGAGAACTGTTTATATTATGGCAGTGACCCTGACGCCTGCACTGCGGAAGAGAGGAAGAGCGGCTAAGAATTTTTACGGCCACTCCTCCTCCACACGCCGTAACTGCAAGAACACCAAAAACAGTGAAGACAAAAAAAAAGGAAAGGGTATTTTTATGGTTCTATAGACAGAGTGACAAGATTTTTACATTATTAACTATAGAAACATTTGAAAACTCTTCTAATCACTTCTGTGGCTTTAGAATATACTCGTACTAAGAGACCAAAGCGTTATCAATAGTGTTTATATAGTTCTAGAGAGAGATTGACAGGATTTCTACATTATTAACCAGAGAAACCTTCTTGAAAACTCGGCTAATCATCTCCGTGGCCTTGGAAAATGTTTGTGGTGAGAGAGCAAAGCGTTTCTGAATACGTACCTTATTTTTCTTCATTTTCCACCGCTGCGTCGAACAAAAAATTGACATTATAAGCTAAAGGAAGCCAAGAAGAGAGAGAAAGAGAGAGAGAGAGAGAGAGAGAGAGAGAGGAGAGCGACACGGAAGAGAAGACAGCCACGTGAAGAATATCTGCGAAGAAATATATGAGTAAATTTTTGTTGTTCGTAAATTTTTCATGTGTAGATTTTAATGGCTGAATTGTGGTTGATGATTAACTAATTAACTCTGATCTTAAGTGATTTTTGTTTCTTTTTTCTCATCACGGTACGGTTATGTCATTAATCTTCCATCATTGTGTAGATATGAATTGATATGAAGTTTTCTCAGTATTTTTTTTCTGAATCGATGCTTTTTTTTATAGAAGCCTTAGTGAATATGGTCTAGTAATTATCTGATCGTTTACCTCAAGGTGTATTTATTTATTAGGTTTGTTGAATTGGTACTTTTCTATATAAGCATTAGTGAATATGTTCTAGTAATTATCTAATCCATCATTTATACATCTATTTATCTATTTAAGTGTATTGGATAGATTTTAAACCAGGAAAGCTGCCAAACACATGACAATAGTATGTTTTGGAAGAGCGGAGACCATTCACCATTTCTTCCTTCACTAATTACGCCCGTGTTTTTTTTTCACTTTGTTTTTTCTCACACCATCTTTTAAGTGACTCCCTCCAACTCCCTCAAGAGCTTTCTGACTGACTTGCTGCATTTTTAGCGTGGGTTAAGCAGCTCGGTATTTACCCTTCCCCGAGTGACGAATTACAGGCTTCCTTGCGCCTCTTTTTTTCACTCTGCACCCTGAACCCTCCTCTTCCATCGCCACCTTCCTCCCCGCCACTTCCTCCGGCTCTCTCGCGTACGAAATGATTAAGTTTCACGGTAAATTCAGCGTTCAGTCTCGTGTTACCATTCTTGTATATTAATTTTGAGGCGTTTCCTTGGGTGTTGCTCAAGACGGGGCCGCCTCCGGGGCAGGTCTGGGCCACGCCTGCCAACCTTCCCCCGGTCACCCTGCATGAGGAAATGAGTCTAATTTAACTAATATCGATCACTTTATTCTCAACTTTTGCCTCGTTATGCTCTAGGAAGTGGAGAGGTTTAGTGTATTTATGTATTGGGTTTGTGAGTTGAGCATTGGGAAGTGAAGGAAAGTGTGTGTTGTGAAGGTGTTGGAGCGGCCACGTTGGCAGCCCTGTCGGCGTCTCCTCGGAATGCGGGCTATGTGTTGAGATTAATGTTATTCAGCCTTACCCTCAGCAGTTATTAATTATGACCCCACTTTTCGCCAATGGTTCTTGAGTTTAGGAGCAAAAGCGCCAAAATATTTAACTGTCGGGGTATGTGAGCGAAGCTTCCTCCATTCCCACTTCCCTCCCAGTACTCCACCTCCTCCTCCCCCACTGAGGCGCTGAAGGCTGATAAGTTAGCTCCTCGTGTTTTCCTGGAGGGTCGCTCTGTGTAGGTCAGGACTCGCTCTTCTCCTGACAGCGGTGACCCAGATGAGGCGCGGGAGAGGCTGACGAAGGCTTTCCTACTACTCCTACTTGAAATAACGTAAGACTTGAAACACCGGGTGGACATTGGAAACACTTACTCTCACTCCTCTATAGACACTCACTTACTCTCATTGCTATATAGACACTCACTTACTCACTTCTCTCCTGTCAAGTTGCCGAGTTGAAATGATAAAATACGAAGACTGATACATCGTTGTACTCTGAGACTTTGAAAAATGCAAACTTCAGTACTGGGACGAGTTTATACTTATTCTACTTATTATTTGTCGATTCTATACAGCTTCAGAAATTCATGTGGGGATTAAAACAGTGCAGACTCATGGCCTTAATCTTCTGACCTCATAAGACCCTTCCTAATGTCAATAAAAAGCATCTAATCACACCCAAAACTCAAGGTGAAAAGTTGCCCCAGTACTGAAGAGACTAAACATCGAAGACACTCACACAAAATACTTCAAAACAGATAAAAGAGAAGACAGTTAAGGGAAAAATCGGATATAAAAAACCGACAAGGAAATTATGAAGAAAAAATGGTGTTGGTGGGTGTAAAGGGCGAGGGAATATAAGTGTAAGCAAGAGGCGGGGATGACTTTCTTGGAGATCAGCTGACGGAGGAGCAAAATTGAGAGAAGATTTTAGGAGTAAAGAAAGTGAAGGCAATGATTAAGTACTTCACACTGATGGATTAATGAGATGTTAGTCATTAAACTTCATTAACTTGAGAGGCTTAATTGTATTTTTATTCTCAGCACTTCGTAGCTTTTCATTAGGTTCAAAACGGTTGTAATTAATAAGGAGAGTGAACTTCAACATTCTGTCAGTATATATTAAAAAAAAAGAAACTAAACAATAACTATAAATGAACGAAAATATTTAAGATTATAGCAATATATCCTTCTTAACCCCTTCAGTACAGGGACACATTTTTACCATAAGTTTTGGGTATGAAGAGACCATTTTATTGACATTAGGAAGGATCTTTGGAGGTCAGAAAATTAATGACCAGAGTCTTCACTGTCTTAATCCCCACATACGTTCCTAAAGCTGTATAAAATCACCAAATAATAACCAGAATAAGTATAAAAGTGCATCATTGTACTGAAGGGGTCAACAGATCCCAAACACTAATCACGCAACGCTAACTAAATTAATACTAACAACTAATTACATTATCAGATGCACGTTTGAATATTTTAATACGTATTTCTCAACTTTGCGACTTCAACATCTGCAAAAAACATTCGATGAAATGAGATAGACAACGTAACAAATTATCTATTTTCCTTTTCTCTTCTTTTCATGTGGTATGTGTGGGAAGGGAGGAATGTAGGGAAGGGGAGAACGAGGAATAAGTACAGGAGAGAGTGGGAGTGCCTTAAGAAAAGAGAGAGTGGGAGGAGGAAGGGAGGGACAGCATAGGAGGAAGGAAGGGAGAGGGAAAGTTGAGGGAGGAAATCTGAAGGGAAGGGAGAGGAGGGAGAGCATGGGAGAAGGAAGGGAGAGGGACAGTGTAGGAGGGAGGAAATCAGAAGGGAAGGAGAGGAGAGGAGAGAGAAGGAAGGGAGAGAGAAAGTATGTGGGGGGAGGGATTCTGAAGGGAAGGAGGGAGAGGAGAGGAGAGGAGGAGGGTGTGTATAGGCCATCTTCTAAAGGCGTGCCAGACATTACCGTGTTCCTGGGCCACAGCTGGGGGCGCGGGCGAGGCTAGCATACGATTTTGATTGCCAGCTGAGGGCGTGTGCATACGTAATGAGGCTACTGCAGTCGTAATGAGCTCAAAGTCTCCAGCTAAACTTTTCTCGTTTCTCAACCAGGATTAGCCAAGGGTGTGGGGACCTCTCTCTCTCTCTCTCTCTCTCTCTCTCTCTCTCTCTCTCTCTCTCTCTCTCTCTCTCTCTCTGACTATTAAAAGAAGTGTTATGTTTTTTTTGTTCGTTTGTTTGTTTTTGCGTCTTCTGCAGAAAGAACCACAACGAACACCGCCTTTTTTACTATTGCAACCACCACTGCCACCACACACACACACACACACACACACACACACACACACACACACACACACACACACGTTCACCTCCACCTCCTATTACAAGAAGCGTTATGTCTTTCTTGCGTCTTCTGCAGGAGGGACGAGGTGGTGAAGGCAGACTCGCCACACTCCTTCAGGGTTAGCGATGTCCTCCTGCAGAAGTCCCTAATCCGCGGAGTTTCTTTAAGGGGCGTGTATTTTGGGTCCAAGTGACAATGGGGCGTGTGTTTAGTGTTGTGTTTGTCGTGTTTGTGTGGTGGCAGTGTCCTTGGACGCGCTGGTGAGGACAGAATGATGGTGCGGTGGTGGAGAGGTTTTTGCTGTGGTTATTATTTGATGGGGATTTGTGTTTTTGTATGTTTTTTTAGTTATTGAAGTTAAGAAATCTATTTATCTATCTGCAGGTGACAGTTCGGTGATAACTAGTGGTTGGTTATCGCTGCTCATTCAACACATAAATAAAAGACATGATAAATGATTTTTTTTTAGTGTCTTGCTTTGATGATTTTATTTCTACTTTGTTTTGTCAAATTCATGGATCAACCCATAACTTGTACCATTATCACTGAGCAGAAGCACTTCACTTATAATGTATTTGCACGCATGTCACTATAGCATCGCGGC
Source organism: Callinectes sapidus (assembly GCA_020233015.1). Classification (NCBI taxonomy): domain Eukaryota; kingdom Metazoa; phylum Arthropoda; class Malacostraca; order Decapoda; family Portunidae; genus Callinectes; species Callinectes sapidus. Next base: position 9,886,915 of record CM035202.1, on the reverse strand, counting down.
GTAATAGATTTTCAGTATAATGACACTGAAGTACCTCGATATTAGCATTAGTACTGTCATTACTTGTATAGACATTTAGATAGGTTATTGGAGAAAGTGAGAGGCAGAACACAGATGAAATAAACTCGCTTCTACAGTATTTTCCTTTCACTTCCTCCCACAACAATCATTAATATCAAACGCCTTATCAAGTAGTGTGGCGCAATAACAGTACGCAATTACCACGCATTACTACACACTTTATGGCACAGTGACGCGAGGGAATTGTGGCGCCGCAAAACACACGCCCGTCACGCATCATTACTACGCCTTTGTTCCCGCCAAGTGCCCAGGTGGAGGCCGCGCCGAGTGACACCTGGAGGGCCACGAGGTAAAAAGAAAACATCTCCACGTGCCCATGAGTCGACACATAAACGTACCCCGAGACCTTAACTCTTACCTGACGGAGGAAGAAGGACGCTGTGAGTCTTCGTAATCTCTTTTTAACAGGGACACATTTTTGCCTCGAGTTTTGGGTGTGATTAGACCATTTTATTGACGTTAACAAGGGTCTATGGAGGTCAGAAGAGTAATGGCCAGAGTCTGTGCTATTCTAATCCTCACATTGAGTTTTTGGAGCTGTATAAGATCGACAAATGGTAAACAGAATAAATATTTAAAAAACGCGTCCCAGTACTGAAGGGATTAGTTAACCTGACAGTTTTGAATTACCTTTGTCATGGTAGTGTGTGACCTCACTGACCTCACTGACCTCATACTTCACTGATGGTAGGAGAGATGTGTCCCTGGCTGCCTCTTCTTCCCCCTTCTTCCTTCTTCATCTTCCTCGATCTTCCTCCTCCTCCTTCTCCTCCTCCTCCTCCTCCTCTTTTAGAGCACGAAGGATCGGCCGCCCTTTTTGAGACATGACAACACGGGAACCTTTTGTGTGTTCCCTCCTCCTCCTCCTCCTCCTCCTCCTCCTCCTCCATCTCCTCCTCCTCCTCCTCCTCCTCCTCCTCCTCCCTTCCTCCTTCCATCAATCTCATATAAAAGCGTGGCGATTGATGTCCTGTGGCTTTTTTTTTCTTCCCAATATATTTTTATTACTGCTTCAATATTTCTCTCTTTTTCTCTCTTTTTAATTGTGTTCCGGTTATTTATTTATTTTTTTCTTTTTAGTGTGGTGTAATTTGTCATGTTCATTTTTTTTCTCCTCTCTGTATTTTCATTATTGTTGTTATCATTGTCGTTCATTCCCATCGCGTTTCATTAATCACGTGTGGTGGAATTAATGGTATGATGTATTTCCTTCACAATGAGTATGTGTGTGTGTGTGTGTGTCTGTGTGTGTGTGTGTGTGTGCGTGTGCGTGTGCGTGTGTGTGTGTATGCATAATTATTTACATTCTGTTATTATAATTTTGATCATGTTTTAGTGCAACGCTATTTTTTGTGTATATAAACTCACAAATCATACATACATACATACATACAGATACACACACAAGCTTACATACATACATAAATCCTTAGCTTACCCTTCCAATACAATACCTTCCCTTACCTTCGCTACCTTTCCTCCCAGCCTCTCGTTGAGCGCCTCGAGTCGCCGCCACGCACGTCTAAAGAATGTAGCGGGAGTGTATGCAGATTAATATGGTAATGAGGTGGAATTTTGAGAAGGCGGGGGACAAACTTTCGTCATTTATCACAGGAGAGCCAGAAACACCAGTAGCGGGCCCTTCTGCTGCGCTTATTGTGTGTGTGTACGTGTATGTGTGTGTGTGAGGAGAGAGAGAGAGAGAGAGAGAGAGAGAGAGAGAGAGAGAGAGAGAGAGAGAGAGAGAGAGAGAGAGAGATTCATAAAAAAAACACAAGTGCCAAATGTTACGTAATAGAAACATTGAAAGGAGAAAAATATGAAGAAAAATCAAGTTATATAAGTTAGGTTAGATTAGGTTTAAAGAGACCACCATCGTACAGAACTCCAACATTTATTCCATAATACATACATTTGTGACTTATCTCCTATAGAACAAAGCAGCACAGGTTGTTGGGGTTTGTTGGATGTTTTCCTATGAGAATTTCAGTCTTCTATATGTAAATAGATTATATATATAGACTCGTAAGTACAAGTGGGGTCGAGCAAAACACCGAGGGCCCAGGAACCCAGCCCTGCATACCCTGGGGGAAAGCAGGGGTGGGTGGTGGGGGAGGGGGGTTCGGGAAGCATCACTGCCCACGGGAGGGAGGGTGGGGTCGCTGCCAGGGAGTCACACACACAGGGGGGAGAGGGGCGGGGTGGCGGGGCAGCGAGTCATGTCTGGAGGGAGAGAGGCGCCCAGGTGGTAAGGTACCCAGGTGAGGTGCTCGGCGACACGGGATGCGGGTAACAACAGGTAACATTTGAATGCGTAGCCGGAGAAGAGAGTTTGATTGGTGCGTGTGTCCTGAGGGAGGGGGGCGGTGAGGGGGGTTGAGGGGGTGTAGGGGGGCCTGAGGGGGAGGTGAAGGGGCCAGGCGGGGCGGTAGCTTCTGAACATGACTAGAGTTCTTGGGTCTCCGCTGGGGCGTTGCGGGGCCTCACGTTTTGACCGGCGGGTTTGGCGTGGAGTGTTCAAGAGGTACTAAAAAAAACTGTGAGATTGTTTGTTGGTTGAATGGGTTTCTTTATGGTGATGGTTTGTTTGTAGTGAAGGTGAGAGAATGTTGGTTCGCTTCCCAGAGTCTCATATTGTCCGTGGTGATGGATTGAGTTTCTCCTTTTGGGGTTTAATTTTGATTTTAAAGTCCTTTCAGTTTAAATTTTGACGAGCAAGATGTTAAATTTCATCGTTATACCTGAGTTTTTTTCATGGATTACAATTATCATGTAAACTAGTTCATATTTTTTGTAAACAATTAAAAAGAGAGCTATAACGATTACATTCAGAATACAAGTCAAAGATTAACCAATAACAAAACTAATTGGAACTGAAACCACGACAAATCACCGCAAAAAACTTCCAGTAAACGATAAAATAATCAGAAAAAAAATTTAAATACCAACAAACTCACGAGGAGAGGAACCCACGAGTCCACCACAACAAACATAGAGACGAGAGGAGCTGGCAATTAAAGGGAGGACGTGGACAGGCAGGGAGGGAGGCAGGGAGGCAGGGAGGGAGGGTACGGTGTGCTTGATAGAAACACTCATCTTCTCCGGCGTCGCAGACCATCTATCTATTATAACTGGTATTTTCCACAGAGCATTAGGTCAATAATTTACTCTCAAAGCAGACTGCGGCAGTATACCCTTCAAAATCAAAGGTAAAAACATGAATTACATAATAGGAGAGGATGGACGAAGGAATGGGATAGGGGGAAGGGGAAGGGGGGGGGGGCGGGGCGGGGGAAGAGGACGTGAAGGACAAGGAGGGAGGGATGGAGGGAGGAAGGAGGATAAGGAGAGGATATCAACACACAATCTCGGTGGTATGTAACTGCTTAGTCTTTTTTTTTTCTCCTCGTAATTCACACACGGGTAGGCGGCGGAGCAGTTACCAACCCCGCCGCACCGCACACACACGCACGCACGCACGCACCTCGCACACACTCGCACCTTATCGCATAGAGTAATAACGTTAATCGGGGGATTCACATATGCTTGAGAATGTCTGAATATCGTTTTTTGATAGTAATGAAGTGAGAGGTAATTAAAAAAAAGGGGGAAATACGATCACCATATATTTTTTCATCTTTTTTTTTTAGGTATTTATCTTTGTTTACCGGTTTTTTTTGTTCATTTTCTCGGTAAACAATGATGATTTCTTCTTCTTCTTCTTCTTCTTCTTCTTCTTCTTCTTCTTCTTCTTCTTCTTCTTCTTCTTCTTGGCGTGGGTGACCATTAAGTAAATTAGTAAATGAGTTCCTTACAGTCTACCATTAATTAAGGGTTAAAGTCTTTGTTCTATCACTTTTCCTTTTCATTTTTCCTTCAGTCCATCTAAGTAAAAAATAACCAATGCCAGATCGTTCAGGGTTTTTTTTATCCCAGAAACCAGAAACATTTGTGAGGTGATTTCTTTATTTTTTTTAGCCACTTTTAAACTTAACACACACACACACACACACACACACACACACACACACACACACACACACACACACACACACACACACACACAAGGGTCATGTTTCTGTACCCTGTCAATCACGTTCTCCCACCATTGTTCATCATCATCACTGACCGAAGAGAGAGAGAGAGAGAGAGAGAGAGAGAGAGAGAGAGAGAGAGAGAGAGAGAGAGAGAGAGAGAGAGAGAGAGAGAGAGAGAGAGAGAGATAGGATAGATAGAGAGAGATAGGATAGATAGATAGA
>CM035202.1:9846130-9858614 GCA_020233015.1 Callinectes sapidus | reverse complement strand
AGAGAATAAGAAAATAAAATGTCGTCTTTTATTTAATACCTCACATCTTTCTACCTCTCGACAGTCTTTTAGTTGGAGGGCGTGGGGGGGTGACAGTGGGTTTGCTCCCCCCTCCCCCCTTCTCCCCCCCCTCGCACCTTCCCTCTATGAATAACTATGACCACCTACACCTGTGACTGTTTCCGCGGTGACAACTGACTAAACTTCTCTGGATTTATTCATGGAAATGTGGAGAAAGGGAAGTGTGTGGGAGAGGGAGGGAAGCTCTGTTTGTGTGACTATTTTTTGCTTTTGTTTTCTTCCTTTCAGTAAGTCAGTGTGTGTGTGTTTTTATTGTATTGTAATTGATTTTGTTTATGTACTTATTGTTTTCTTCCTTTACCTTCTTATTTGAGGTAGATGTTGTATATTTGATTATTGTTTTATTTTCTTCCCTTCAGTTAATCAGTATGTCTGTCTTTATAGTAATGAAATTGAGTTTTTTTTTTATGTACTGATTGTTTTCTCCTCTTCCTTCCTTCCTGATGTGGAGTATGGAAACACGCCACGGTAAGGAAGGGGTTAATGCGGCTATTTTACGTGGTTTCAATATAATCCGTGTTGGTGGAGGTCATGAATAGCGTTAATAAGGACCCAGAGACAGTGTTGGCGCGGTGGGAAGGGTCTGAGGTGAAGTACTTGCATAAGATGTGGACAAGTAAGGAGAGGCGTGGAGAGGCGCTAAGACTAAACCTTTCGCCGTTAATCCCTGACGGAGCCTCGGATGGGATGTGAGGCAGCGGCGCCACGAACGACTCCAGAAAAATTAATCTTTGGTTCGTTATCGCCTCCTCAGCTTCGTGGCGCGGCTCGGGGGAAGAGTGGAAGCCTTTATAACTTTTGGTTCCTCTGCCCACAAGAGGCTTTCATACAGGGAGGGTCGAAATATGCCGGTGTAGACTTTAACAAGGTGTTCTTACTTGTTAGTCTGTTGTGTTTAACCCCTTCAATACTAGGACACGTTTTCATATTGGTTCTGTTTGTTATCTGTTGATTTTATGCAGCTTCAGAAATTCCTGTGGGGATTAAAATAGTACAGATTCTAATTCCTTCATTCCTATTCCCTTTAAAACTATTTCGTTTTTCCTAGCACTATCTCTCACCTACCTATTCCTCCTCCCTTTTCCTCTTTCTTATGCTATCCTTCCACCCATTTCTTATTTCACTCCTTTTACTTCTTTCCCCTTCTCTCTTCCTCTAATCCTTCATCCCTTTATTTCAAAACCATTTCTCCTTCCCTACCACTATCTCTCTCACCTACCTATTCCTCCTTTCCTTTCCTCTTAACTTTTTCCCCCTTCCCCGCTCACCCTCCCTGGCTCACCCTCCCTGCTTCACCCTCCCTATTTCACCTTCCCTGTTTCACCTTGCCTATTTCACCCTCCCTGTTTCACCTTGCCTATTTCACCCTCCCTGTTTCACCCTCCCTGTTTCACCATCCCTATTTCACCCTCCCTGTTTCACTTTCCCTGCTTCACCCTGCTTCTTTCACCCTGCACCGGGCCATCAGCAACACGGGATCATGACCACAGACCAGCTGACAATTAGGGGGAGGCGGGAGGCGGGTCGCGGCCAATAATCCACAAATATGCTGCACTAAACGAAACAAGTGGGAGTTTTAAGACCTCCTGAAGCCGAGTTTTATGTCCCGGCTGCAGCGCCTCCTGGGTAATGCCGCGCAGGAAAGCTGGTTGAAGGGAAGGAAGGTAGAGCTGAGGCTGGCGTGGAGCTGAGAGAGAGAGAGGCAGACGAGGAACAAGGAAGAAATAAACAGAAAAAGGGAGAAAAGGAAAAAAGGAAAAGGATAAAGGAAAAATAGGAAGGTTTGGTTATTTCAAGGTGACTTAGGAGGTGTTTCCGTTTTCTGGTGATATCACTTCTATTTTTATCTATTTATTTATTTTATTTTATGTTTATTTTTTAAGTAGGAGGGGAAAAATCGTGATTGAAAAACAGGCCTACTGAGGTGCCGGTCCCCAAACAAGTTAAATCAAATCAAAGCAATCCGAGGCTGGTGCAGGACCAATATTTTTTCTTTTATTATCTTCATTTTCTCTTTAAAATCGAACAAATACTCTAACTAACACTATTTTCCCAAGAATTCGTCCTCAATTTTGTGTGTTCTCCTTATTTATTCTTTATTTTGACATTACCATCCCAGTCTTCGCCAAGGAACATGTACCTTTAATTACTGAGTGGCCTTAAATCACCTTTTTTCTCTATCATTTCTAAGTGGATGCGTGTATAAATAACTAGTAAGGACTAGTACACAAAGACCGTCGCTTAATTACACAAGTGGTGCTGGAGGCTCTGTTCGTCCCGTGCTTTTATTTATGGAGGCTGGCCAATGAAGTATTTTGTGGTGAATTTTGCATCAAAGACAAAAGACCGACGAGCGAGAGGTGGTGAGTGAGTGTGTGTGTAAGTGAGTGAGTGAGTGAGGGAGGGTGGGAGAGAGTGAGTGAGCACTTTCAATGTATCTTTCTCTGAGTTTAGGATCTTAGGAGTAAATAAGTGAGCGGTTCTGAAGGGGAATGAGTGAGGGAGATCTACATACAGGTGTTTCTTTTATAAGTGAAGAATGATAGGATAAGATAAGTTACAAGTTAGTGGGGTTTTATGGGTAATGAGCGAAGAAAGACTAATAATCCAACATATATATTGAGTGAAGGATCAAATTATAAACGGAGAAGAATGAATGAAAGAGAACAAGTCAATATAACCTTTTTTTCATAGTAAGGGATGTTGAGATGGAGGCTAATTATATGCTACAGGTGTTCCCACGTGATTAGCAAAGGCTGGTGGTGTTCTACAGGTGTGTACAGGTGATTAATGGTCGGTGTTCGGTGTTTCCTGTTGCATATGGTTTTGTGGGCCAGGTGTATTGATGAGATTGGTGTTGGATACATTGAAGTATTATTATAAACCAATATTTGTACAGGTTTTTGATGGAGACGAGGGAACAAAAAAAATACAAAGGATTCCTGACATACTGACGACAGGATCCAATAACTGCTGTAGGTATTGAAGTCCTTAAATAATACTTAAACACACTGCAAGAAAAAACCGAGCCATAATCTTCTTGGCGGCGAAAAAAAAAAGAGAAGTTTGGTTCCTAAGGCGCATCGACATTATGTAAAGTCGTTTTGTTGGCAGGTCAGTGTGTGTTTGTCCGTCTCACAGTTTTATTCACCATTACAATGGACGTAAAGGCCGAACAGGGTAGTAATTTCGTGTTGATTTTTGGATAGTAGTTCATGAAGGGAGACTTAATATCCGAACGTCTGTGTTTCACTTTATCTTGGTCTGATTTACCGACGCATTACCGCATAAGTGGCAGTTTACGGCATTCCTCCTTTTTGCTCGCTGGGGAGTCGAGGAACGGGCAGGAGTAAAATTTATGTTGATCCCCATATCCTTTCGGCTCCCGCGATGTCTTGTCTCCTCCACTTCGATGTTTTTCATTCGTGGCAGAGACTGAGGAACGCACTGTCTTCCCCCCACCGCCAATTAGCACCGCCAGGGATCACTTCCCCGCCGGATTAACTTCTGTGAAAAATTTGTCTCAACCCACACAGTCCTGAACCACCGCCAACCTTCCTTCCTTCTGTCCGGCGAGCGCTGCGGAACTTTAACTTTAGGACAGAATAAATCAGACGAAATGTGAGGTCGTGAATGACATTAACTGAGAAACCATACGTCTTATCTCCGCCAGCATCGCCGTGGCTTTCAGCAGTCGCAACAGCAGTGTAAGATAGGCATCACTCGGGTATCCACCACAGAGAAGCCTCACCCTCCCTCCTCCGCCCTGCAACATTTTAATGGTCCTCCTTATTGGTCATTTTTCCCCCTCTACCAATACTAAAATGACGGTGTTCGGGAGGGAAAAAACTATCTATCCCCTTGGTGCGTTCTTTTCCGTCAGGTGCGGCGTTACCTGCGGCGGAGCACTTATCAGCATTGCAACAGTTGATTTCCTCGCTTTACGCTGTGCTTAGGGGACGAAGAAGGGAGGGGAGACATGATGCCGGCCGCGCCCCGACCTCCCTCACCCCAGGTTTTATGAGGCCCTAGCGCCCTTGCGTCACCTCGCCCCACCGGATACCTCGACACGGCCCGCCATCACGACCCAGTCCGCTCAGAATCTTGGGTGTGATCGTACGAGTCTCGGAGATCGTGGGCGAGTTAACTTATCGGAAGAGACCGATTTTGGATCAAGTTCAGGCCACAACGACTCCAGAACCTGAAGACCTGGATCCTCTTTGCCCATTTGCCACGTTGCTTATCACAATCTTCGGCCATTCTTAAACTTCTTTATCTCTTTATTGCCCGTGTGTTTGTTTTATGTCCTGTGGCCGGTAAGCGAGACCCCTACACTCACTTCCCTCCTTTATTTCTTCCCCGCTGCGTCGCTCCCCGCCCCGCCCCGCCCTGCCCCACCACGCCCCGCCAAGACCAGCCCCTGTCCCTGCCCAGCCTCCCACTACTCCCCTCTTCTGGCCGCGCCCTGAGTGGAGTGGTCTCGGCAATCTGTACCGTGATACCTATATGTGACACGCTGCATCTACTGCACGTACAGGCACGGGCGCGAACACACACACACACACACACACACACACACCACTTCAAGTAAAAAAAGAGGAAGGATATCGCCCCTTGCCCCCCCTCCCCCACTACCCACAACTCCTAAAAAAATCCCTTTAAAAATATGGAAAAAAGAGTGAAAAAACAATGAAAAAAAAAACCCCGCGCCTGCCCCTGATTGACGCGGCAGACATCAGACAGGGGGGGTGTGGGCGTGGCGGGAGGAAGAGTCACCAGAAGGAACACTCACCGCTCTGATTGGCACGCCCGTCCTGGAGTTCCTGCTGCTGCTGCGTCTGGTGAGTCTTGGGGCTGAGGTGCGGGTTCTCGTTCTGGCCTGAGGAGCCGCCTGAAGCTGCAGCCGCTGCCGCCGCCGCCGCTGCTGCCACTGCTGCGTTGTTCACCCCCTCCTTAGCTAGAGACTCGGCTGTTGGGGACAAGAAACGTCCTATAATTTTCAGAGCTGAGAATTAGAGGGGGCAGTGTCTAAAGATGACCAATTTAAGATATGTATACCAGTGAAGGGGAAATTGATCACTCCTTCACTGCAAGAATGGCCAATGTTGTTCTGTTTCTGCTATTGGTAGTTAGTAAGTAGTCTGAAGCAGCCCAGTAAGGATCTCAGCGTCTGTTGCAGTTTGTCCTCCTTTGTATTCCTGTGTATAATGTTGTTTACGTATTCAGGGAGTCGAAAGAGCGCTCTGTTCTCACCCAGTTACCTAATTTTTGATAGCGAATGCAATGTTTCAAGTGTTTTAAAATGAGTGTATTACCCTACCTTACTATTTTCTCTCATATACGACTTTTTTCATATATTTTTTTCTCTCTTCTCCTGTGGCTGTGAAAAATAAGATAGTGACTCACGAAACATACTTTTATTTAGAGGCGGTGTTTTAAAATGAGTGTATTATTCTACCTTGCTATTACCGCTCCTCTACGACTATTTTCTTTTTATTTTATCAGTGTCCTCCTGACTTCTGGGAACACGAAACACACTGTTATTAAGAGGCGGCGTTTTAAAATGAGTTTCCTTCTCTACCTTACTATTCTCCCCCTCCCTCCCTCCCTCTCTCTCTCTCTCTCCTCTACGACTATTTCTTTTTTATTTTATCAGTGTCCTCCTGCGGCTGTGAAAATGGTTTATTATGCTTGGGACCCGAAGACTGGAGCATAAAGATAAACGTCCACAAAAACCTGCCCCACAAAACCCCCGCCACAAAAACAGGGGAGATGGGAGCCACCTTGACGCCAGACACGTGTGGCTGTGGGGGGGGAGGATGAGGGGTGGCGGGGGTGGATGTGGGAGGTGATGTGTGACTCCACCACATCCCCCCCCTCCCCCTCCTCCTTCCATCTCTCCCTTCCCTGCACCACCAAACACTGCCGCGCCCTCTTGTGGGTCTGACACCTCTCCTCCTCCTCCTCCTCCTCCTCCTCCTCCTCCTCCTAAGAAAACCTTGTCCCTCTTACCTCCTTCCCCCCAAAACTTGCTCCTGACCTGTGTTACTACCACCGCCACCACCACTACCACCACCACCACCACCACCACCACCGGATAAATCACAAACTTCATCACAAGATATCTTACAAACACTATAAAAAAAGTCTCAATTATTTTCCTCCCTCCCCCTCCTCCCAAAAAAGATAAAAAATAAAGAAAAAACCTTAATTTTCTTTGTGTTAATAAAGAAAGAAGTTAAAGACAAAAATCGCAACAAAAGAATACAAGGGAGGAAAATAAGGGAAAAAATACAAAATCACTACCACAAACAAAACTACACAAAGAAAATAATAAAAAAAGATGAATAAATTTAATGTATCCACCATTTTTCCCACTTCTCATCGTCAGGAAAGAACTCGGAAAGAAAAAAAGAAAAAGAGTAAAAGAAAAAAAGGAGAAAGAGAAAGGAAAAAAGTGGAATGGTGAAAGAAGGAGAAGGTTTGACTGAAAGTTTTTGACCGCTGCTAATGTGATTAAAAAGGAGAAGAGGAAAAAGAGTGAACGTGTAATGCGATTAGTAAGGCTCTAACAATCCCAACTTCTTAATCCTTCCAATCTCATTTGTTTGATTATCCTCTCTCTCTCTCTCTCTCTCTCTCCTCTCGCTCTCTCGCACTCTCTCTCTCTCTCTCTCTCTCTCTCTCTCTCTCTCTCTCTCTCTCTCTCTCTCTCTCTCTCTCTCTCTCTCTCTCTCTCTCTCTCTCTCTCTCTCTCTCTCTCTCTCTCTCTCTCTCTCTCTCTCTCTCGTCTTTGCACAGAATTGTAAAATTGACTTGGCAAAACTGATGATAATAATAAGAATGTTAATAATAATATTGATAGTAATAATAATGATAATGATAATAATAACAGGAAATATAATGAAAGCATCACAATTTAGAAGGAAACAGAAACCAAGAAAAAAGATAGAAAAAAAGAAAAAGAAAGGAAGGAAAAGTTGAAAATATAAAATCACTGGATTATTACTACCTCTCCTTCTCTTCCCCCTTCCCCTCTCCCTCCCCTCTCCCCTTCCCCTCCCCCAACACACACAAAATCGCTGAGTCCCAAACGTTCCTTTATTAAAAGAAAATGTTGATTCCATTATGAACCAAAGGAACGTAAGAAGAAATTTGAGCAGACCAGACCAGAGAGAGAGAGAGAGAGAGAGAGAGAGAGAGAGAGAGGGGTGGGGAGGGGGGGGAGGAGACGCCCAATTGAAGGATCTGATATAAAGGTTCAGAATCTCCTTCTTGGGATCACGTAGCATATTTTGAGAGATTTCGATCCTCCGTTGTCTCGCTGATCGCCTTCCAACATGCGAGGGAATGGATTCAGATTCTTCCTCTCTCTCTCTCTCTCTCTCTCTCTCTCTCTCTCTCTCTCTCTCTCTCTCTCTCTCGTTAAATTCTTTCCTATCAATCTTCCTTTCTATCTTTTTCCTCACATCTATCCTTACTTTTTTTCCTTTTTTTCCCTTTTCCCTTCCTCCTTTGTTTCAACTGTCTACTTCTTTCCTTTCTTTCTTCCTTTCTTCCTTTTTTTCCTTTCTTCCTTCCTTCCTTCCTTCTTTTCTTTCTTCCTTCCTTTCTTCCCTCCTTCCTTCCTTCCTTCCTTTGTTTCTTCCTTCCTTCTTTCCTTCCTTCCTTTCTTTCTTTCTTCCCTCCTTCCTTCCTTCCTTCCTTCCTTTCTTTCTTTCTTTCTTTCTTTCTTTCTGTCTTTCTTTCTTCCTTCCTTCCTTCTCTCTTAGGACATAATTTTTGTTATTGATGTGTGTGTGGGAACGTCTCTCTCTCTCTCTCTCTCTCTCTCTCTCTCTCTCTCTCTCTCTCTCTCTCTCTCTCTCTCTCTCTACCCCCATGGCCAGAAATACACGCAGCTTCAAATATGAAAGTCAGCAAGGGAGGAACACTGCTCCGCTCTTGTCCACTACTCTCACTTTTCTTTGGCCTTACTCACACTTTCTTCCTTTTATCTCTCGCTGAAATTTGACTTTTTTTATTTATTTGAAAATAGAGTTAAGTTAGTGGAAAATTATGTGTTTTTTTGTGTATTTTTTTCATTTATCTATCTGTTATCATTATGATTTTTTTTGTGTGTGTGTATCATAGAGTTGTTTATTTACTGGAATGATGCACTGGATTAATGTGTTTATTCTTGGGCGTCCATCATTATTGCCACACACAAATGCAAGTGCTCCAGGTCGTGGTGTGTTGTGTAAGATTATTCATATCAAGTAGTGTTATCTGGAAACTCCCTCTAATTATTATACCACCGTAGTTCTATTGTTCTTATATATTCTTTGTGTTCGGCTTTAAGTAACTCTTGATGTAAAAACAGATATCTAGTTCATATGTTATGATTTACGTTCTACTTCCACACATCTGGGAACTATTCTCAGAAAAAGATAAAGTAATTAAAAAGGAGAAATGTGTAATGTACTGTAGTAGAAAAGTTTGTACTGTTAATTAGAAAAGTCAAATAGTTATTCCCAGCTTTTCTCGTCTCTGCTGAAATCTTGACATAGGACAACGAGTGGTGGGCCCATTCCACAATTCTGTCACTAGCCATGGAATACACAGAACTTTGGGCCATATCTTTAGTACCTTTTTATCCCCTCTCTTTCATTAAGATTATTTCCAAAAGCCACTGATATAAAGTTGGATTCCCGCGATGCTTTTATTTCTCCCTCTCTGATAATGCACGACCTATGTTAAAACGCTCACGAGTCAGGAATACTCTTTTGGAACTGGCACTAACTTTAACTAGACCCTGTTAGAGGCTGTCAAGATAAGGCGGCCGAACGTTTAAGAACACACCCCTTTGTGAGTGGTCGGAGCGGCTGAACACGGGGGCGCCTCGTTAAGGGAAAGGTACCCGAACGGTTTACATTATATTTCTATTTGGAATTTATGCCCGAGGGTCTCCGTGTGGCAAAATAAGATTCCCTGCGCTCGGATTTGGTGACCCTTTTCCCAGGCAGCCCCGCGGCCTCCCCTCAAGTGTGAGTAGCGGCCCTCAACGCTGAACATTTAAACAATTCAGCCCACGATAATAAAAAAAAGCTTTATTGAAAAAAAATGCATAAAAAATAACGCCAAAAGGAAGTTAAATAAAAACATTTGGGGCCGTATTAAAGAGATATAGAGAAAAAGCGTCGTTGCAGTATTGTATTAATAGGAGAAGGTTGTGTCCGCAGGCTGGAAGTGTGTTGGTAGACGAACAGCAAAGGCTTCTATGATGATACTTGTGTGTGTGTGCGTGTGCGTGTGCGTGCGTGTTCAGTAGTTGAACCTTTAATAGTGTGATAGATAAACGGGTTGTTATTGGTGAGTCATTAGGGAAGCTTTGAACGAAGATGAGACACATTTATGGCAGTGGCTGAAGGTAATGAAGTTATCAGTGGTGACTCCGCTCCGGTGGTAATGACACGTATATACAAATGTTGAAGCAATGACACAAGCACGGCTGAAGTGAATGTCAGTGTGTTGTTTTAATTTACTTTCTACTCATTTGCCATCGTCTACGCCCGCCGCTGTGAATTAGGATGATTAAAGGGAGACAGGCGCCTTCCTTCGTTACGACACACACACACACACACACACACACACACACACACACACACACACACACACACACACACACACACACACACACACACACACACACACACACCAGGCTGTTTCATCACTCTGCGACAGTTGACTCACACGAACACGCCGGATTATATTTTTCAGTGTTATTTCTCCCAATTTACGTGTCTCTTTTATCTCTTAATACCTTTTTCAAAGAAAGCTTAATTGCAGAATCCGGTGTATCCCTTTCCTCCCTCCTCCTCCTCCTCCTCCTCCTCCTCCTCCTCCTCCTCCTCCTGAGATTTTTCCCCTCCCTCTCTCTCTTTTCCTATTCTATCTCATCTTTTCCCCTCGTTTCCTCTCTCCTCCTCTACTCTCTCCTCCCTCCCCTCTTCTCTTTTTTTCTCTCTGTTCCTCTTCCTCGTCCTCCTATTCCTCCCTAATCTTCTTTTCTCAGGATTACTTTTTTCTCTCCCTCTCTCTCTTTTCCTATTCTATCTCATCTTCTTTCTTTTTTTTCCTCTCGTCTCCTCCACTCTCTCCTCTCTCTTCTCTTCTCTTTTCTCTTTTTTCCTCTATTCCTCTTTCTCGTCCTCCCGTTCCTTCCTAATCTTCTTTTCCCTTTCTTGTTCTTAGGATTACTTTTTTTTTCTTCCTTTCCTCTCTTCTCGTCAACTGTCCTTCCTACTCCTTCTTCAGGTGGTTCTCCCTCTCCTCCTCACCTTCACTACCTCATGTCTCACTTAAATAACAAAGTGTACCTTATCATTACTATAGGTCACGCAGCTTGTACTTTCTTTGTGTTTTATTGTGTCTCCTCCAGCCACATCATATCTAGAGAGAGAGAGAGAGAGAGAGAGGGAGAGGGGGGTATCATTTCTTGATTATCTTCATTAGAGAGCATTGGTGAAGGAGAGAGAGTTAGTTTTATGACACGACAGAGAGAGAGAGAGAGAGAGAGAGAGAGAGAGAGAGAGAGAGAGAGAGAGAAGATATACACGTGACCAAATGGGTGATAGGGAGATAAGATAGAAAGATAAAGTGTTACAGACTAATTGACGAAGAAAAGAGACAGATCAAAGAAAACGTATACATAGACAGACACACGGAAAAATAGACAGAAAAGCCAAGAAATCAACAAATAAAAAAGACCAAAAAAGACGCAATGATAAAAAAAAAACGACAAAAAAACGAATTAACAGAAAGAAAACATAAAAACTGATAGACGAAGAACTAAAATGACAAAATGGATGAAAAATTAAAACGACAAACGTACGAAAAATAACCAAAACAGACAGACAGACAGAGAGACAGACCAGGAGACAGATAAAGACTAGAAGAAGAAGACAGGCCCACAGAACCAACAGACAGAGCGAAGCCAGTGTAAGGAATGTGGAAATAGGACTTTGAGGGAAAAAGTTTGTGCCCTGAGAATAGAAACATTTGGCGGTAAATTCAATTACATGCTGATTGAGGAGAGAAACAAGACACACAATCAGAGGCTTGCCGGGGGGAGGGTGGGGTTGGGGGGGAGAGGGATGGCCGCCGGAGGGAGGGACTGGTGAGTGGGGTGGGGTGGGGGAGGCTGTGGGATAGGTAGAGCCATGGGACAGGGGCTTGTTGGGGGGAGGGGAGGGGGGGGTTAAGGCTTCACCCGCACACCCAAGCAGCCTCACATCCTTCCTCACCCACACAACCCGTTGAGTTTATTGCAGGTTTCCAGGTCACACACACACACACACACACACACACACACACACACACACACACACACACACACACACACACACACACACACACACACACAGGAGAATGTAGCTTGAATGTCTGATGTTTTTGTATTAACTTTTCCTCCTTTTTTCCCCCCTTTCCCCAAGTAATATTATGTTTCGTAAGGGTAAGTTAGGTTTAAGTTACATTGTACCAGTTACATAAGAGCTTTAATTCACTTTTCATTTTGTGGGGTTATTTTACATTTTCGAGTTAATTCTACCATATTTTTTCAGCTGCATTATTTAAACATTTTTTTCTACTTTATCTATTCGTTCATAGCCACAAAATTCGTGATCAAAACAATATAACGAAACAGCCATATACGAAGAAAGGAAGAAAGATAAAATGGTTTGTTAAGTCTCCCATTTCTAAAACTACAGAACTATTCAAGTGGCTGGAAAATAAGATAAGTGTCCCCAAAACTTGTAGCAGATTATGAGGAAAGTTAAGCGATAGTGAAGGGTGAACCGAGTCTCCTTCCGTTGTAGTGTTATTGATTCCTTTCTTATCTTTCAAGACGCACCACTAACACTTTGGTACGTATTGTCCTCGCTGTCCCTGAAATATAAGTTCCGTATTCAGAAACGCTTCTCTCTCTCTCAACACGACTATTTCCAAAGCCCACAGAGATGATTAGCGGGTTTTTAAGAGTGTTTCTCCCATTGATAATATAAAAATTTTGTCAATCTGCTCCTAGAACCGTAAAAAACACCTTAAAAATGCGTGTAAATTCAAATAAAGCCTTTGAAATAGTAAAGGTGAGGCATGGAAGGGTTTGAGAATACGAACCATAATGACAAAGTTGTGATTCTAAAGGTGAAACATGCAAACCTCCTTCTCTGAGTCTCCCGCCGCTAGGAATGGTACAAAGATGAATTTATCACAGCCGGGGACACAGAAACAGACTGTCACACCATTCACCTCTGTATCTCATCCCCCGTCCTTCCTTCCCTCAGCGTTCTCTCTGCTCCCTATTATCTTGCCAACCTTCTCTCTCTCTCTCTCTCTCTCTCTCTCTCTCTCTCTCTCTCTC
>CM035202.1:9808431-9821749 GCA_020233015.1 Callinectes sapidus | reverse complement strand
CTCTCTCTCTCTCTCTCTCTCTCTCTCTCTCTCTCTCTCAGCCTCCCTGCACATCCTTGAACTAAATCATACTTCATGTTTTTCCCTTTCACACTCTCCGCTCCACATTTTTCTTCTCACTAATATATATTTTCCATGTGGTATAATTATTGCGTCTCCTCGGGGCGTGGCAGGTGGACGTAATGTTTTTAGTTTTCATTTTACTGCAAGATAATTTCCCCTCCGTCCCTCCATCCTGCCTCCTTCCTCCCCCCCCCTCCCCCCTCCTTCTTCTCACACCCTCGCCCTGCCCCGCGTCATTAATCTATCCAGCGTGATCCAGTAATGGTAGCAACAGCGAGGTATTATAACACTCCTCAATTTCTCCACCTGTGGGTGTATGAATAGCGTGCATTTATGTATCTATTCACGTATTGCTTTTTTTAGGGGTGTTTGCTGTGTAGTATTGCTCAAGAAGGTGCAGAAGAAAGTTGATGTCGTTCTCCGTCTGTGAGTATTTATTTCATGACTATTGTCCTTTGCTTGCTCACGGAGGGCATGTACAGTATTACGTAGCTTCTCTTTCACACAGAACTCAACCACTCTTCTCAATGTCAAAAAAGTTATATGGAGAGAGAGTTAGTGACGTCTAACGAGAAATTTAATCACACTCTTCATGAGAAAAGTTTACACATATAGATTTACTGGCCACACTATTGTTTTGTGTGTCGTGTTATAATAAGCACTTCACTGTTCATTTGGAAGAGGACCAGAGTGAGGCAGTAGCAGGAAGGAGGACATTGAATTAATCGGCCCCCTGCAGAACACCACTATTGGAGCAGTACTCCTACCTTCACCCTTGCTGTAAATGGCCGCTCAACAGACCCAGGCCCGTATTCTGAAACGCTTAACTTCCTCACTGTCACTGCTTTCTAAAGGCTCTAGTTGAAAATACTCGTGTTTTTAGGGGTACCTCTACAGTTTCGGTGATAGATTGGCGAGGTTTCTAGGCTACTTAAAGGAATTTGTAGGCTACTAAAAGGTAAAACTGTCTTAAAAAACACGGCTACTTGTCTCTGTGGGCTTGTAAAGTTGTCATAGTGAGAAAGGAAGGCGTTTCTGAATACTGACGCTAATACCACGAAGAGCTGGACTAGAGTAGAGCGGGTAGTAACAGTTTGAGTGGCAGTGCGTCCATTGGACACGCCACGCCACGCCTCGTCCCGCCTCACCTCGCCTCGCTTCGTCTGCTGCTGCTGCTGCTGC
Organism: Callinectes sapidus; assembly: GCA_020233015.1. Taxonomy (NCBI): domain Eukaryota; kingdom Metazoa; phylum Arthropoda; class Malacostraca; order Decapoda; family Portunidae; genus Callinectes; species Callinectes sapidus. The sequence continues at coordinate 9,820,504 of CM035202.1, read as the reverse complement.
TGCTGCCGCTGCTGCTGCCTTCCTTCCCTCACCCTCCTGCTAACGAGCTCCTGACGACGACTCTGCTCCAATCACTCGACGCCCAAGAGGCACACTCGAGAGCAGCATCCCTCTTCCTCCTCCTCCTCCTCCTCCTCCTCCTCCTCCTCCTCCCCCCTCAACTCCTCGCACGGGAAAATTCCTGTGAACTCGATTTTTTCCCCCCTCGAGGGCAAACCCACACACTGATGAGACGATACTCGACGGAAATTCTGAGTAAATCTGCCCTAAAAACATGAGCCGAGGAGTGTTCCGCGAAAATTAATCTCTACCACATTTTGCTGCTCTCCGCGACGTGTATTAATCCTTCCTTCACGTGATGGCGGCGCGTGCGAGCTGCTTCACCAATCTGCCTGCCAACCCTCCCACCCACCCACCTTACACACCTTCCTGCTAACCTGACCTTACCTACCCCACCAACCCGGCTACCTACATTTTTAACTCTGCTTACCTAATCTAACCTAACCTAACCTGACTTGCCTTCTAACGTGCGTACCTATCTTACCAACCTGGCCATCTGAACTAATATAATTTAACCTAACCTAACCAAACCACTAATATATGTAGTCTAGCTTTCTTTCTTTTCCTTTTTTTCTGATATATTTCTCTTATTCTCTTATTGAATGCTATTTTTGACATGTTTTTTGAGTTATTTTAAAGTATTTTCGTCATCTTCCTTCGTCCTTCTTCCCTCCCTCCTTCCTTCCTTCCTTCCTTCCTTCTTTCCTTCCTTAATTCTCTTCTTCTTCCTTCTCCTCTCCCTCCTTCGGAATTAGGTCAAGGAAAAGGAAGGGAACATTAATAGTATTTCGAACTGAACTCTTGAGAAGAATCTGAGAGTGAGAGGGAACTCCATTATAGCCTGTAGGACTTCTCCAATCTTTGACGTCCTCCTCCTCCTCCTCCTCCTCCTTCCTCTCTCCCTCTTTTTTCTCCTTCTCCTTCTTCCTTCCTTCCTTCTAAACCCTCCCTCCGTCCTTCCCCTCCTCCTCCTCCTTCTCTTCGTTTTCTCTTCATCTATCGCCTTTCTCCTCAGAGAGAGAGAGAGAGAGAGAGAGAGAGAGAGAGAAAGCAGTTATGGGGCTTTGGAAGTGAATGGGAAAAGAAAGAGAGAGACGATGAATTTCCTTTTAATAATATGATTTTGGCAACAAGGTCCCGAGGAGAGCGCGGAGGGTCGCCCGTGGTTTATGGCAAGTTAGATAAACATAACGAGCACTCGAGCAGCGTTGACGGTCGACCTGGGTGCCAACTTGACGTGGGATGAGGGCGCCATGAAGAGCCAGGAACAGACCGCCCGGGAGGAGGCGACGCACGCCCCTGGAAACCCTCCCCCCCACCCACCCCCCACCCCCGCCGGAGACAGGACGAGGGAAAGGAAGGGAAGGAGGTTGATATATTGGAGCTGGAGGAGAAAAATAACATGTGGAGGGGAAGATAAAGGAAGGGATTAGAAGACGACATGATGGAGACATTAAAGGGATGAAGGTGACGGGCGGGGAGGGAGCCGCGGCGAGGACCAAGCTGGGATATATTAAGGATCAACTCGGCTGTAGAGGAATGGAGGATATCTGAGGCTCTGATGTAGAGATGTTTCCGCCCAAGAGAGCCGTGGGGGCGTGTTCCCGGAGGAAATGTAGGGTGTATATAATAAAAAAAAAAGACTACGTTTGTCAAAAGTTTTTACTGTAGCTAAAAGCGCTGTGGAGATAATGCCTCGCTGTAACGCTTGAGGGACCTCTGAGACACTGCTCCTCCACTCTGCAAACTGGAAATAAGAAAATAGAACGAGTAAATAGGGGAAATAAATAAGAAAGTGCGCTATTTGGTGCAGACAATGTGTTCCAACTTGGAGTAAATAGTTTGTGAGTGTGACGAGGTCAGGTCTGGGCTCCGCTGCTGAGGAGTCTGGCAAACTTGAGACACGAGCAGGAAAAGTGTGTGCGAAGCTGAAAAGGAAAGTTAGATTAAAAGTATGAGTCCCTGAAAGCTCCCTGGCAAGAAGTACAGACTTTATGACAATGGCTTTCACTGCACCAAGACAGCCAGCCAGCCAGCCAGCCAGGCCACACTGAGACCCCCGGGGCTGTGCACACCGAGATGATGACACACACCACAACACCATGGAGTGTACACCACCACCACCACCACCATCATCACCACCTCAACTCCTATCACTATTGCCAACTTTGCTACTACTACTGCTACTGCTACTGCTACTGCTACTGCTACTACTACTACTACTACTACTACTACTACTACTACTAATAATAATAATAATAATGATAATAATACTAATAATAATAATACTCCTATAAAGCCACCACATTCTTGAGCTGGTAACAAAATGAAGCAAATGCATCCATAATTAGCAACGTGTGATTAATATTAATGTCGGATTAATATCATTCTCTCTCTCTCTCTCTCTCTCTCTCTCTCTCTCTCTCTCTCTCTCTCTCTCTCTCTCTCTCTCTCTCTCCTTTCTTATCATTCAAGACTTCACTTCCTTCCTCCTCATTATCATCTCCTTTCCATCCTTCCCATGTTACCTTCCTTTGTGCCTAACCCTTTGCTTCTCTTCCTTCCCTTCAACCCCTCCCTTCTCTCTCTCTCTCTCTCTCTCTCTCTCTCTCTCTCTCTCTCTCTCTCTCTCTCTCTCTCTCTCTCTCTCTCTCTCTCTCTCTCTCTCTCTCTCTCTCTCTCTCTCTCTCTCTCTCTCTCTCTCCTCCCCACCCTTAGCTGACGAAGAATGGAACGAGAGATTTATGTCTGGCGAGGGTGCGTTCAGAAAGGTAGTGAGGAGAGCGAGGGCGAAAAGTGGCGACTCAGGAAGATGAGATGGATGGGAAATAAGGGAACATGAGAGGTGAAGGGGAGAGTGAGAGAGTGAAAGGAATGGAGGATTGAGACTGAAGGGAAAAATTTTGGATGGAGGAGTGATAAGGAGGAAAGAATCAATGAAAAAAAAAAGGAGTGAGTAATGGAAAAAGAGAGTAAAGAAGAGGAGATTTAAAGACAGAGAAATAAAGGAGAAGGAGGAGGTTAAGGAGGAGGAGGTGGAGGTGGTGGTGGTGGTAGTGGAGGAGGAAAGGAAAGAGAGAGGACACGCTCTGAAAAATCCCACGTGACAAATGCCAAGTTTAGTTCCTGTGAGTGCCATAATATTTTCACGTCCTATGATGTTCCCCTCGGCGCGTCGCACTCCCTAACAGCATCAAGAAATATAAGCGGCCGTGGCGGTGACTGGAAGTGGTGCTGTTACGGCGCTGCAGCCAATTCTGTAAACCGCGGCGCGACACTTGCCAGACAGATGGGCGCCATTACCCGAAATCTTGGCCTCCTTCATGTGGGGTCGCGGCCTCGCACGCACTCACCGCCCCCGTACACACACACACACACACACACACACACACACACACACACAAAGGCAGTACCCCCACTAATAATTGCAGCAAGAGGCCTCATGACCCCGTGACATCATGGGTGTCTCTCTATTGATCCGCCGCCAGTGATACACATTAGAGGGAAGAAGGGCCTGCCCGGAGCGTGAGGCTGAGGGAACAGGGACAGGGAAGGAGTGAAGTCGTGAACCCCAAACCCGAGTGTTGTGTTGGGACGTGTTGCAGCTGAGGACACGCATCCTATTGGTCCATTTGGTCCATCCCAGTGTCTCCGTCTCTTACTGGGTTGGCTACTGCAGTCAGAACTAAGATACCTTAATACAGTTTCACAGTCTCCTCTTCGCTCGGGAGCTTACTAACAATGGGAGCGTTTGGATTAGAAAAGTTACAAAAAAAGAACGTGGAATTGTCTCTCTATTGTCTTACGAACTTCTCTTCTGATAAGCTCCCAAACGCAAAACATCGATCCAAGTTGATTATGGAAGCTGATCACGGCTGAAGTACATTTGTTGGTTAGTTAGCAAGGGAAGAAAAAGGGGCCATTGTGGAGGTGGTGCCTTCTTATTACCTGGAGTGTTACTAAAACGACAAGAAGGCGGTGATGAACGTCTAAAAATCCAACCCACGTACTGTCTGACTTGTCTTCATCTCTCTTTCCTTTCTTTCTCTCCATTCTGTCTCTCTCTGTCTCTCTCTTTCCCCTCTTCCTCCACCACGTCCTTCCTCCCACCCCCCATCCCTTCTCACCTACCTCTCACCCTCCCCCCAACCTCCTTATCCTCCCCGTTGTCTGCCTCTCCACGGACTTCTTTCCTCTCTCTTTCCTCTCCTTTATACAGATCCCTTCACTCCCTCCCCTCCTGCTTCCGCCGCCTCCTCCATTTTCTCTCCTTCGTCGCTCCACTGCGGCTATCCCTCCCTCCCTCCTTCCCTCCCTCCCTCCCTCCCTCCCTCCCTCCCTCCCTCCCTCCCTCCTTCAAGGCTTTCCTCCATCCCTTAGTTCCTGGAGGTATGTGTTAAGAGCTTCTGGTTTTAGAGAACACACACACACACACACACACACACACACACACACACATACACACACACACACACACACACACACACACACACACACAGGCAGGCAGGCAGGCAGGCAGGCAGAGGCGAGCCCTTCGTGACGCGCCTCAAGTGGACTGTTTTTACCGTGATAAGCTGCCTCCCCGATGGCAAGGCAAACAAACAACAAGGAGAAAAAAAGGTGCGACATAAGAGGTTGAAGAAAACATTTCCTTTGTGATTTTATGAGCGTGGGAAGGAGGCGCGCGTGAACTGCCGCCAGAGGAAGCCATTATCAAGATTATTTTTCGTGCAAATCAGAGAAAAGTAAGTGGCGTAAAAGGGGAAGGTTTTTAGCAAAATTCTGCGACTCTTACCAACATGAAGAGCTCCGCAGTGCGCCGCTACTCGGCCCGCTGGCTACTGAGCCGCGTTCCGCCCCGCTGCCTCAGAATAGCCCAGGGGGAAAAAAGACGAAAAATTATTACAATACTCGCTTCATTTACACACTTGAGTCCTGTAAATTAAGGATCCATGAATGCAGCGAACGTGGGGAGGGAAGGGAAATGGATTGCCATATTTGGCATCAAAAGCCGAGGATTGCACGTGTCCTTCCTTCCTATTGGTCTCTGCTCCTCCTCCTCCTCGTCTTCCTTGTCTCTTTCTCGTCGCCTTAGTTCTTGTCTTCCTCCAGAGTCTGTTTTTCCTTCGCTTTTGTCCTTACTGTCGATGTTTCTCTCCATATCCTCCTCCTCCTCCTCCTCCTCCTCCTTCCCCTCCTCCTCCTCCTCCTCCTCCTCCACCTCCTTGTGCGGTGGTTGTCGGTACATGCATCGCCGCGCCTCGTCTGTAGCGTGGCGGCTTTGGCAGGGATTTTGTTGGAGCTGCAGCAGGCGCCTGTGTGCATGACGACTCTTGAGAGAACCAGTATTGATTATTCCTAACTCCCTCTGTGTGTGTATGTGTGTGTGTGTGTGTGTGTGTGTGTGTGTGTGTCAGAGTCCTAAGAGTTCTTGGCAAGGTGCGATTGAGCGTGTACATAAACGTCTGTGAACCTGTCGACTTTTCCCTCAACTTTCCCCGATCTTCTCAACTTGGCACCAGGGAACAAAAAAAAAAAAAAAAAAAAAGAAAAAAAAGAGGGCAGGTTCTCCACTTGAGTGAGATTCAGAGGGCACGGGAAGAGGTGAAGCGCGAGGCGTGTTCAGTGGCGTCGGGGATAAAAGGATAAGAGACAGAAAGCGGCAAGGCGGGAGAACAGAAAGACGAAAAAGACGAGAAGAAATAGAAATCAAGCGATGGAAAGGACTCGCGGAATGGAGAAACTGCGGTGGTATTGAAGGAGGAGGAGGAGGAGGAGGAGGAAGACAAACTGAGGCGGAGCATAATTGTGGAGAAAGATTTATACATCAAACAAACCCGAAAAATATTAAAAGAAACGCAGCAAGTATAAAAGCAAAAAGGAAATAAGAAAGAAAACGATGGTGGTGGGTAGTCGAGAGAAGAATAGTTCAAAAAATAAACACTTTGATGATGCAGTAAAAAAGAATAAAGAATCCCATGACAGAGCAAAATGTTGGAATTCTTGTATTCATATAATGGATGAAAGAGAGCGCCATTCACCACTCCGAGCGAGAGGGAATAAAGAGAGAGAGAAAAAAAGAGAGAAAATACGGAGGAGCGTCAGGGTCCTGCTGGCTCAGCCTCTCCAGGGAGATAAGGTGGAGTGGCTCTCGACTCGCTGTGTATAATTACTAGCGAGGCAGGTCAGCTGGGCGGTGGTTTGGGAGGCCAGGTGTAAACACTAGCCCACCTGCAGCACTCCCTCCCGCCTCCTGCCTTCCCTACTCTCTCCTCTCCTTATCTCTATTTGTCCTCAACCCTTTCTCTCAAAATATTCAACGTCGCTGTCTTCCGCTTCCGCCTCTACCGCTATTCATTTTATTTCAGTTATGATTGTCGTTCTCCTTGTTGATGTGGCCATCTTTCTCTTCGTCGCTGTCCTTCTCCTCCTCCTCCTCCTCCTCCTCCTGACATCAGTCTCTTCACGTAGATAAGATAGTACAGTTTATTACAAACAACTTAGTAAGGACCAACAGTCGTGGTGGCGATACTTTACCTTCACTCACACTCCTCCTCACGCCAGACCAGCAGCAATGGTGGGGTGACTGACTCCTCTCGGCCTCCTCAGCATGAAATGTTCAGCGTGTGGGTGTGTGGATCAGCTGTTGTTATAGTCATTAGTGTTATTGTTTATTTGTCGTAGAGCCTTTTGTGTCCTCCGTGCAGTGCATCATCCACCGCCACTGGTTCATCTGTCAGCGCGCCATGGCCAGGCTGACGGACTTATGGATTATGTGTCAGTCTGAGCTGTCACATTTATACCGCAATCATTACCACCACCACCATCACCACCACCACCTCCACCACCAATACCACCAATACCACCACGAAAGGGGGGAAAAAAAAACACACACACACTTCAACAAGCTCTTACTGCAACCGTAACGCAAATATTGAAAGCATGGTTGTGATGTGGCTATAACTATAACACATGATGAGTAGCGAGAGACAAACCAGAGTGAAGGACAGACTGTAACAGACTGACCGACTGACCGAGATAGATATACATGCAAAGACCCCAGACAGTCACGCAGTAAGCCGGGCAGCCATACAGACAGGGAGAGAGGGAGAGAGGGATAGAAGGGGAAAGCGAAAGAGAAAAGGTGTAGGAAAGGAAGGAAGGAAGTAGGAAGTACCTGTGTGTCCGTTCACCTGTGGGAAATGTTAGCAGCTCACGCAAGGACCTCACGCGCCCTCCCCATGACTCACCTGGTGCTGTGCTGACTCATGCCACTGTGGGACCTCGAGTCACCAGAGCCTGAAAGGGAGCAGTTGCTGTTTTTGTTACTGCTGCTGCTGCTGCTGCTGCTGCTGCTGCTGCTGCTGCTGCTGCTGCTACTCTGGTGATTTCCCTTCATTGATTCTGCGTGTGGCTCATGCACGTGCAGAATATAATAGGATTATCTTACGGATGGGGAATATTCCGCACGAAGCGGGATTAAAGGCAGTGAATTTGCATTCCTTAGAGAGTCGTAGGTTGAAAGGGGACCTGAGAGGAGTATTTAAGTGGTATAGGGGTTATAACAAAGGGGACATTAAAATCAATAACCAGGATAGAACCAGAAATGACGGGTTTAAGCTGGAGAAGTTTAGGTTTAGGGAAGAATTGGGTAGTTAATAGGTGGAAAAAAGTCAATAATCAAACTGTTAGTACTGAAACAATAGGGGGGTTTAAAAGAAGATTAGACAAATTTATGGGTAAGGATGATAGGTGGAACTAGGCAGCGGTGCTCACACAGGAACTGCCAAGAGCACGTCTAACGGCCTCTTGCAGCTTCCCTCATTTTCTTATGTTCTTATGGTTTTTTGCTCTTGTGTAATTTTTGGAAAGAATGTTGTTTCGTCTGGTATATGATCAGATTATATCGAATATTATACTTTTACTTTCCTCCCATCTTATAGTATAGATGCAAAAAAAAGCCAATATTGGAGAATTAATGCATTTTTATATACACTTACCCCTAATCTATTATTTCAATCCCGTAGACTTTTTAACACTGCGAAAAAATCACGACCATTATTTTCTTCGCCTCGAGTGTGGACAAATTTTAGTGCTCTTTTTTACGTATCGTGTGTGTGTTCCATATCGTAACATTCATCACATATCCTGCGTGTGTGTGCCTCGCTAACAAGGCCTGACACTCCAGGTCGCGCGGGGAGGCGGGCGAAGACGTGGCAGAAGGGCTCAGACACAAGGATTTCCACGGTAACAAGCCAAGACCCGCCTCCTTCCTGCTTCCCTCCTAGATTGAACCAACCTCGATACGGCGAAACATACCTGATAACCCTTACTGCTGCTAACTTTTCTTCACCTTGACACTCTAGTCTTGGTACACATTCTGACGACTTTGAACTACACTCACAACAAAATATATCACCGAATTATCTAGGGAGGATTTTGTAGAACTTGTATCTTACTTCTGACGAGTAAAAATGCCTAAGATTGTTGATAAAGAAGGGTGTGTCATTACTGTACAAAGAGTTAGATCGCCCGTCGCCTCTCGCCACGTCCCAGCCTGTCACATCTCTTCACTATATTACCTGTGTTGTGCTGTTTCTTTTCGTAGATAGCACAAGTAACACAAGCGATATAAAAAGCAGAACAGGTAAAGAGAAGAACAAGAACAAGAAAAACAAGACGAAGAAAAAAGAAGAAAAAAGAGAAGAAGAGGCAAAAAAAGAAAAAGAAGAATAGTGATACTTGTTTTCTCTGTTGTCTGTTGAGGAAGATGGGACGGGAAAGGAAGGGGTGGGGGGGGGTCAGGTTGGCTTAGTTGGGATATGGTGGCAGTTGGCTCAATACACCACCCGGAGAGGCCTTGGGATCGTTGGAATCACATGCCACTTTGAAATGCGGCCCTCTGGCGATCGGCAAGCTTCCCTCTTAGCCTCTCTGCCCTCCCTTCCCACCCCTCACTGAATGTTATTGTTTTATCTTTGTATTTCTCTCTCTTACACGTGTCTTCCTTTTTTTACTGTTTTATCTTTGTATTTCTCTCTCTTACACGTGTCTTCCTTTTTTTACTGTTTTATCTTTGTATTTCTCTCTTTCAAGTGTCTTCTTTTTTTATTGTTTTATCTTTGTATTTCTCTCTTACACGTGTCTTCCTTTTTTTATTGTTTTATCTCTGTATTTCTCTCTTACATGTATCTTCTTTTTTTTTTACTGTATTTTTTTTTTTCCTATCTTGTTTGTTCTTGATTCCTAAAGCTGTTTCAAATTTACCTGTATTTATTATTGTTTGTCTACAGTGTCAGACGTAAACATTGTATAATTATTATTTTTTCTTTACCTATATGCTTTTCATTTTTTCGTGATATTACCTGAGTTATTTTCTTTTTTTTTATTCCTTACGTGACTTTTTTATTCAAATTTTCTAATGGATTTTTTATCATCTTGTTTCCCTAAAGTTTCATGTCTTATCTTTCTTCTATTCTTATTTTTTTCATGGCTTGTTTTTTCTTACTCTTGATTCTTGGATATGCCTCGTGATTCTTATAGTTACTTAGCCTCCTCCCTGTGTGGTTTATTTATGCATATGTCCTTAAGTTTCCGCCCCCCCCCCCTCTCTCCTCTCTCTCTCTCTCTCTCTCTCTCTCTCTCTCTCTCTCTCTCTCTCTCTCTCTCTCTCTCTCTCTCTCTCTCTCTCTCTCTCTTCTTTAGTGTGCTCATGTGTCGAGTCGTCACTGCGTTGCGTCACCATAATACACAAAGAAAGGAAAATAAAAAGAGGAAGTTAGTTTAAAGTGTGAGAGACCAGAGAGAGAGAGAGAGAGAGAGGGGGGGATGTGGGGTCTCTCTCTCTCTCTCTCTCACACACACACACACACACACACACACACACACACACAGAGGAGACATCACATCCTTGTCTCGACGAAATAAAGAACAGAAAACATTACGTCAAGAGAGGAAGAAGAAAGAAGGAGAGGAAGAAAAGAAGAGGAGGATTAGGAGGAGGAGGAGGAGGAGGAAGAGATGGTGGAAGTGAGAGATGGGTAGGTACTCCTGTGGTGACTAAACATTTAACTCCACCTCACTATGTGCCTATCCTTACACATTCTCCCCTTAATCTCCCTTACCAATCTCCCACTGACCTTCCATACCATACTTTCCCTTCCCTTCCTCTCTCTTTCCCCCTTCCTTTCCCCTCTACCCATCCCTTCCATACCCCAACTTCGTCCTAACCTGCCTGCCCTTAACTCATTTTTTCATCCCCTCACCCCCCCCCTCACCCCTCAACAACCGGCGCCTCATCAGGGAGCTCAACAAAACTTCAGGCTCAGGACTTCCGAATCGCGTTATGACGTCACGAGTAAGCAAACGCCCCGCGCAGGAAAAGTTTTGATTGGCTGCTGTTGTCGGAAGGGAGTTTTCAGGACACAGACAGGAGAATACATTTTCCCCTCTCTCTCTCTCTCTCCCTCTCTCCCTCTCTCCCTCTCTCTATTTCTGGTGGAGGTGAGTGAGGAAAGAAAATGAAGAAAATGAGGAGAGAAGCTTAAGAATGAGACCAGGACGGGAGAGGGAAAATGAATGAAAGGGAATAGGAAAGGACGAAGGAGGAAAGCAACAGGGGAAAGGGAATTAATTAATGAGACGTGGGGAAAAAGCTGGCAATGAGGGGGAATAGGTGATGCGAAGAGAGGGAAACAGAGAGAGTGGGAAGTAAAGAGAAGAGGGGAAAAGATATGAAGAAAAGGAAAAAACAAGAAAACGTTGAAGAAAGAATGAAGGAGGCGAGAAGAAAGGCGTCATCAACACACACACACACACACACACACACACACACACACACACACACACACACACACACACACACACACACACACACCAAGCTTGCATCGCCGCATTGTATTTTATGTTCACACGGAATAAAGCAAGAAAATGACGGCGACTTTTTTTCTTCCCGCTACAGCAAGGGGAGAGAATGGTGGTGAAGGTTCCTCTCCTCCTCCATCATTACTCGATCAGCGGAGGCGCGGTGTGTGTCTTGCTTTTCACTCTTGCGGGCGTGTGAGTGTCTGGGAAAGAGAAAGAGAGAGAGAGAGAGGGAGGGAGATGGAAAGCGTGGGTGGGTTAGTAAGGACTGTGAGATCCCTAAGGCCTTTCTCGTTTGCCGTGCGAATTACTGCGTCTTTTTAGCGGCAACGAATGAGCAATTACTATTCACGGTGGCAAAATGAGCGGACAATTACCTTCACGAGTGAGGAAGCGGCGGTGTCCATTGAAGAGGCACGGCAGACTGATATACTGAGAGGACTAGGCCAGGGTAGGCAGACAGACAGGCAGACAGGCAGGCAGCAGGCGCCGTCACACACACATACTTTCTCTCTCTCTCTTTCTTTCTCTTTCTATCTCTCTCTCCCTCTCAGCCTCTTGAGGGACCCTAATGCTGGCCAGCTTATATATTTGTACGCAGTAAAGGGAATACCTGATGCCTCCCTCCCCTCGCCTCCCGCGGTCTGATCAATTCCCTGCACCACCATCATATATATAGCACGCCTAAATTACTAAGGTCATACGTCACCCTCAGTATATAATTATCGTCACCTCACATTTAGTTATTTTGTGTACTCATTAGATTCTGGAAAAGTGTGTGATCCAAGGGAGTAATTAGGACCTGTGTGTGTGTGTGTGTGTGTGTGTGTGCGCCAGCTGCTCAGTACCTGCTCCCTCCCACCGCCCACCTTGCCATTACATATATTTACTGCAGCGGGAAAAATGCATGCCGGCGAGTGTGGCGCATTAGTTCCCCAGCAGCACATGTGTCACGCCGCGCCGCACTGCCCGCCCCGCCCCGCCCCGCCCCGCCCCGCCCCGCCCCACACTGCACAAATCCCCGGAAAAACTGTGTGTCGGACTCTAAGCCAGACGAATAACGCGCGATAAATAAGTGAACGTAGTGTATAAAGAAGTGGATAAACGGGAAAATGCCATGAATTATTAAAGGAAGGGACTCTAAAACACA
>CM035202.1:9750990-9770990 GCA_020233015.1 Callinectes sapidus | reverse complement strand
GCTCACTCCGCATCTAGGCCAACCTTGCTAGTCTCCCCTCGCGTCCCTGTGTAGTGACCAAGCACCACAACTCTCGCCTCTCATCACACCTGGCGCATCATCATCATCTCACCGCAGTCACCACCAACTAGAATTGAAACGAGTGCTGATTTTGAATATTATCTTTCGTACGGAACACAAATACAAAAAAAGTAGATTATTATTATTTTTTCAACTAGTGAAGGCAGGTCAAGGTCACAAAATTAGAAAAACAAAAAGGTTCCTTATTTACCACAATAAATGAAAAACAAACACAAAACAGTATAATGTTCAATAGACAAAGACGAACATATGTTTCAGCGGTATAGTTTCGAGTGATTCATTCTTGGGTGTTTACTAAAAGAGACAGAAAACACTACTTATAAGAGACACCTAGAAAAGAACAGATGAAACACAACACGAAAGAAGAAGAAAGAATACGCGACGATAATGAAAGAACGGAGAAATAGATTAAAACAAAAACTCATCACTATAGAAGAACACCACAGCGGTAAAAATATATACAAAAAAATAAATGATTAAGAGGAGCAAAGTATCGTGCAACATAAAAACAACAAAGCAGTGGGAGTTTTCATAGCTAGTGGAGAAGTAAAGAAGCCCGGATTCTTATACTTTTATACCTCACCGCCACTACTTCAAAAGAGTTTTTAAGGTGTTTTTTACGGCTGTAGATGCAGTGACAAGATTTCTACACTAATAACTGGAGAAACACTCTTGAAAACCGACTAATCTGTGGCCTTGAAAAATAGTGGTGAGAGAGAGCAAAGCGTTTCTGAATACGGACCAGAGAGACAAATACTACGATGACAACAGCCGTGGCGAGTCTGCTTCACAACACGGAGGTGGATGTGTTCAGGTGGGCGTGGAGGGAGGCAGTGGTGGTGCAAAGGGTTCAATGGCACATCATGACTCAGATAAAGGATGAGATCTTGTTTATTGATGGAGTTTATCTACTTGTTATTTGGGGTTAGATTTTGGTTGATTGGTGTGTGTGTGTGTGTGTGTGTGTGTGTGTGTGTGTGTGTGTGTGTGTGTGTGTATGTGTGTAGCAAACCGAGTGTCAGAGAAAACGGTAGTCAGTGAAAGGCTCACTAAATCAATCAAGCACTTCGCCTCTAGTGTGGTGCTACAAAATAACAGAACATACACCGTGATTACCTACCTGTATACATTGAGTGAGACGTAATGTATACAGATAATTACCACCAACACCACCACCTTCAACATCTACATCTATCCACCCCTCATGCATTCCAAGCCACACAAGGAAACCTCCTCTCAACCCTCCACCCACAGCAGTTCCTTCACCGTTGATCACAATACGTTCTCTTCCACACAGTCGTTACGGGACTACCTACGACTACAACGTAGGACCCCAAACGACCTACCCCATTAACTATAGCCAGGTGGGGGCGAACTACGACCTCAGCAACTACCCTGCTGAGTACGCCGCCGCCACCACTAGCCAGCTACAAAACCCCGACCCATACACGTAAGTCAGAAGCAGGACATGTAATATAAGGCGATAAAATGCTCCTTTGACAAATCAATAGGAGTGTGAGGGATAGATATGTAAGGACCAGGGCAGTCAACCGCTCCATTGGCAAGTCAGTTTATTGAAACAGCGACAACTTAAAGTACTTCGGGGTTAGATTTTGGCGGGGAAAGATGCCGAATACACGTACCTTTCTCTAATATTCTCTCATGTCAGAGTAGAACTTACGTTATATGCTTACGTGACGATAGGATTCACGTGGTAAGCCTTCAAATTTTCCTACAAAGCATAATTTTAGTCATAACAAAACAGGTATATCATGTTATAATAAACGCTGAAACTATGTACTCCTTAAACTGAATGGTTAAGGTTTCGGTACTAGGACGGGAGCTATAGGTGATATCAAATAATGTTATTTGACCTTACAGTGACACATCAGACTTACTAGATAGATTACTTTTTATCAACAGTTAGTATTGGTTAGTAAGTAGCCTTCACTTCTTCAACAATTTAATATTACTTAACTTGTCACTCATGGGTCTTAGCTTGCCGAGAAAACTTGATAAGAAAACTATCTTTCTTACTGCATCAGAACTGGCTTTGGGCAGGACAACGCTTACTACGACAACAACAACTACGACCAGGCCTACAGTCAAGCGGATCCTTACAACGAGGCTTCATATTCATACAACGAGGCTTCGTACCCCTACAACGAAGATACAGGATCATACAACGAAGCTTCAGATCCCTACAACGAACCTTCAGACCCGTATAACGAAGCCTCGGGTCAATATGCTTATGAGGACGGTCAGCAGGCCTATAATGACCCCACCGCTGGTGACCTGACCCATGATCCTCTGTATACTTACGAGCGACCAACAGTCTATCGCCAGGACGCCAGCTTATACAACGCGGGAGACTTCCAGGGCACTACTGAGGTCAAGTCAGCATACCGAGCTTATGACAGCTACAGAAAGCCCGCGGTAAGCTAGGTTAGGTTACATTACATTGGTAAGGCTTGGAAAGTTATGGGCGTGGGAAGAAGGACAAGTTCTAGGACCTTTTTCTTTTTCTTTAAGAGATAAGCCTATTTCTACATTATGAAATACAAAAAATTGCATTTCTCTTAACTTATCCTGTTTCCTCAGGCTGGCCACAAAAGACAGGATCAACTTCACCAGGAAGGCGGAGTAGCGAGCGACACCGAGCACCGGACACAGTACCAAGGCTACACTGCCAGTCGCCCTCTCGCTTACCGGCAGGGGGCCAATCTTGCTCCAGGGGGCAAGTTTGAGGAAGGAACAGAGTACACACAGCAGTACCCGGAGAAGAAGAGCAACAAGAGAACCGCGAGGAAGAACTCGGACAACTTAAAGCTCGAGGGGGATCTTACCCAAGAGACAGAACACCAAAGACAACACCAACCTTACCAAACCCAGCGTCCTGTCCTTCAAAAACAAGGTGCTGCTAACCTCAAGACAGAAGGCTCATTCTCTCAGGACACAGAGTACCGCCAGCAGTTCCCAGAGAAGCAGTCCAACAAGCGCGGTGCAAAGAAGTACTCGGACAATTTAAAGAGTGAAGGGGACTTTAGTGAGCTGACAGAGACTCGTGAAAAACACAAACCTTACCAAGCCAAACGCACACTACCACTAAAACAAGGTGCTCATCTCACAACAGAAGGAAATTTCTCCAAAGACACAGAGTACACACAACAATTTCCGCAAAAACATTTGGACAAACCCACTGCCAAAAAGCACTCGGATAATTTAAAACCACCTTCTCAAGGGGGCAAGTTTGAGGAAGGAACAGAGTACACACAGCAGTACCCGGAGAAGAAGAGCAACAAGAGAGCAGCGAGGAAGTACTCGGACAACTTAAAACTAGAGGGAGATCTTACCCAAGAGACAGAACACCAAAGACAACACCAACCTTACCAAACCCAGCGTCCCGTCTTTCAAAAACAAGGTGCTGCTAACCTCAAGACAGAAGGCTCTTTTTCTCAGGACACAGAGTACCGCCAGCAGTTCCCAGAGAAGCAGTCCAACAAGCGCGGCGCAAAGAAGTACTCGGACAATTTAAAGAGTGAAGGGGACTTTAGTGAGCTGACAGAGACTCGTGAAAAACACAAACCCTACCAAGCCAAACGCACACTACCAATAAAACAAGGTGCTCATCTCACAACAGAAGGAAATTTCTCCAAAGACACAGAGTACACACAACAATTTCCGCAAAAACACTCGGACAAACCTACTGCCAAAAGGCACTCTGATAACCTAAAACCACAGGGAGAGTTTGGTGATACAACAGAAACTCAGGATAAGCATCAACCATTTCAGGCGAGGAAACGCACAGCGAAAAAGAAAGGGGCGCACTTGTCACCTGGAGGCAGCTTCTCTAAAGACACAGAATACACTCAAGAGTTCCCAAAGAAGGACACAAAGAGACGTGAAGCAAAGAAATATACAGATAACTTAAAAACAGAAGGTGACTTAGAAGAAAAAGAGACTGAAACTGCCGCTAAACACAAGCCGTTCCGAGCCAAAAAGCAGTCTGCAAAGAAACCTGACACCAATCTCTCAGTAGAAGGTACATTTGCTGATGCTACAGAATACAAGCAAGAGTTCCCTAAGAAGACATCACATAAACGCTCCCCCAAAAGGTACACTGATAATCTGAAGCAGGAAGGAGACTTTGAGGAAGAAACTGAAACAAAAGAAAAGCATCGGTCTTTTGAGGTCGCCAAACGGTCACCCCTCCGCCGGGAGGCGACACTCACACAGGAGGGAACCATTTCTGCAGAAACAGAATATCATAAGCAGTTTGATTCCAAAAGAAGCGATAGAGTCCCAGCGAAACGCTACAGTGATAATCTAAAGCAAGAAGGTAACTTTGGCGACGAAACGGAGTACAACGACAAACATAAAAAATTAGAAGATTATCAGCGTTCTCAGTTACGAAAGCACACATCAAACCTATCCACAGGGGGAGACTTTTCCAAAGACACAGAATACCGACAGCAGTTCTCACAGAAAGCCTCAGATAGACAGAAACCCAAGAAGTACCTTGATAACTTGCATTCAGAGGAAGGCGAGGTAACCAAAGCTACTGAATACGGGAGATCATTTGGGGCAAGGAATGTGGAGAAGCGTGGCACCAGGAAGCCCCTTGACATTCCCACACAAGAATCTTTAAAGGAACAACACATTCAGCCTGAGAGAAAACATGACCAAAGCAAGACTACCAGGAAGTCTGAGGAGGTGGCTGGTAACATTGAGCCATACCAACCTACCGATCCCTCCAAGCCAGAAAGAAGGCGTGCAGGAGGACCTTTAAAGAGTGAAGGAAAGCCTGCAGGACACACAGAGTACAAGTCTATGTACCAGCGTCCAGAGGGACAAAACCGTCGCTTATACCGTGCCCCAGACAACCTCAAGACAGACGGAATCTTTGGGGACAGAACTGAAATCAAAGATCAATACCGCCACTTTACGGTAGAAAGACCAGCTATCCGGCGTCAGAGGACAAGCTTAAGACAAGAAGGGAAGTTTGGACAGTCCACTGAATTCAAAGACAAATTCCGGGCACTGGATGTAACGCGGCCAACCATCAACAAGATGGCACCAAACCTGAAACCTGAAGGAAACTTTGGCGAGGTCACCGAAGCTCAAGACAAGTACAGAGACCTTGGCACGCACCGCAACATTGCTCCTAAACACGGTTCCAATATCAGATCGGAGGGACATTTTGGAGAGAAGTCTGAAATCAAGGACAAGTACCGACAATTTGAGACACACAGAAAAATAGCTCCAAGACACGGCGCCAACCTGAAGCCCGAAGGTGACTTTGGAGAAACTTCTGAGCTTCGAGACAAATATAAAGCATTGGACCCTCAGAGGAACATAGCAAAGCGACACAGTGCCAACATTAAACCTGAGGGGGACTTTGGAGAAACATCAGAGCTCCACGATAAATATAAGCCCTTGGACACACACAGGAACATCGCCAAGCCCATCAAAGACGAAATCGTGATAGAAGGAGAGTTTGGTGAGATGTCTGAGGTCCATGACAAATTCAAACCCATGGAAACAAAGAGGAACATCGCCAAGAAGCATTCAGCACATCTGAAGCCAGAAGGGGAGTTTGGAGAAATCTCTGAGCTCCACGATAAGTACAAAGCCGTAGAGTCCAAGAGGAACATTGCAAAACGGCACTCTGCCAATATCAAGCCTGAAGGAGAGTTCGGCGAGAAGTCAGAGCTGCATGACAAGTATAAACCCCTCGAACCTAAGAGGAATATTGCCAAGAAACACTCAGCTAATTTGAAACCTGAGGGAGATTTTGGGGAAACTTCTGAGCTTCGTGATCAATACAAGCCTCTAGAGACTCAGCGCAACATTGCGAAAAGACATTCGGCAAATATAAAACCAGAGGGAGATTTTGGAGAAACTTCTGAGGTTCATGACAAATTCAAAGCCCTTGAAACAAGGAGAAACATCGCCAAGAGACATTCGGCAAATTTAAAGCCAGAGGGCGAGTTCGGGGAAACATCAGAGTTACATGATCAATATAAGGTTTTGGAAACTCACAGGAACATTGCAAAGAGGCATTCGGCCAATCTGAAGCCTGAGGGAGAGTTTGGCGAGACGTCTGAACTACACGACAAGTACAAAGCTGTTGAATCTAAAAGAAACATCGCGAAGAAGCATTCTGCCAATCTAAAACCAGAAGGAGACTTTGGGGAAACTTCCGAGGTTCATGCTCAATACAAGGCCTTGGAAAGTCAACGAAATATTGCCAAGAGGCACTCAGCCAATATAAAACCTGAAGGGCACTTTGGAGAAACCTCAGAGGTCCATGACAAATACAGGGCCATCGAGCCCAAGCGGAACATTGCCAAGAAACATTCGGCCAATCTAAAGCCAGAAGGAGACTTTGGGGAAACCTCTGAGCTTCATGACAACTTCAAGGCTCTAGACACCCAAAGGAATATTGCCAAGCCTATCAAAGATAAACTACAGCCTGAAGGAGAGTTTGGAGAAACCTCAGAACTCCATGACAAGTTTAAACCTTTGGAAACCCAGCGAAACATTGCTAAGAGACACTCTGCCAACCTGAAGCCTGAGGGAGAGTTTGGTGAGACATCAGAGCTGCACGACAAGTATCGGGCCATGGAACCTAAAAGAAACATTGCCAAAAAACATTCAGCTAATATCAAACCCGAAGGACACTTCGGTGAAACATCTGAATTGCATGACAAATACCGAGCCGTAGAGCCCAAGAGAAACATTGCCAAGAAACACTCGGCCAATCTAAAACCAGAAGGAGACTTTGGAGAAACATCTGAACTCCACGACCAATACAAGCCTCTGGAGAGCCAACGAAACATAGCTAAGAGACACTCCGCTAACCTTAAGCCTGAGGGAGACTTTGGCGAGACGTCAGAGCTTCATGACCAATACAAACCTCTTGAGACTCACAGGAACATTGCTAAGAGACATTCGGCAAATCTCAAGCCAGAAGGGGACTTTGGTGAAACCTCTGAGCTAAAAGACAAGTACCGAAACCTTGAACCTAAGAGGAATATTGCCAAGAAACACTCGGCAAACATCAAACCCGAGGGACACTTTGGGGAGACATCAGAGCTACATGACAAGTATCGTAGCGTTGAGCCAAAGAGGAATATTGCCAAGAGACACCCAGCAAACTTGAAGCCCGAGGGAGATTTTGGAGAAACGTCTGAGTTGCATGACCAATACAAACCTCTAGAGACACACAGGAATATTGCAAAGAGACACTCAGCGAACATCAAACCTGAAGGAGACTTTGGCGAGACTTCAGAATTAAAAGACAAGTACCGAGCACTAGAACCAAAGAGGAACATCGCCAAGAAACACTCAGCTAACATCAAGCCCGAGGGCCAGTTTGGTGAAAAGACAGAAATCCAAGACAGCTATAGGAGCTTGGAGACGCAGCGGAACATAGCCAAGCGCCACAGTGCCCAGCTCAAGCCAGAGGGGGTGTTCAATGGGACAACGGAACTCAAGGACAAATACAAAGGTTTTGAATCCCAAAGAAACATTGCTAAGCGCCACGAAGCACATTTGAGACCCGAGGGTGAGTTTGGCGAAACTTCAGAACTCCACGATAAGTACAAAGGCTTTGAATCGCAAAGAAACATCGCCAAGCGTCACTCACCATATCTGAGGCCCGAAGGAGATTTCGGGGCGGTATCAGAAGTGCACGACAGATTCCGAGGGCACGATTCGCGGCGTCCCAAGTTGGAGCGCGTGGACAATGACCATCTATGGGAAGACGGACCCAGATATGTAGTGGAGGGAAAGTCGGAAACAATGTCCAAGTTCATTAACTACCCTGGGGTAAAGAGTGAAGACCTGAGAGTGCCTCCCCGCTATGAACATAACGCTCCCACGGTGACTGTCGCATGAGGACGTCGCGCAGGGTATCCCAGGAGCCCTGCGTCACTCCCCACGTTGATAAACCGTTTTTAGTTACTACACCACATCGTGACTCCATAACCTCATCCTGTGCCTCAACCTTGGCCTCAGCGAGTCTCCTTTGAGGCAGGCCTCGGGAGAAAGTCCGTAGAGGCAGGAACGCAGGCACCTTTCACGGTACATCCCCACTACATTTCAAATAATTTTCGTCCATCATCTCCGACATCGCGCCACCTCTCCACTTTCACTCATTACAATCATAGCAATACACGTAACAGTTGTAGTACAGTCACCATTTCAACAGACTTTTATAAATGTTACCTAATCGTGCAAGGTAGTTGTCCACAACAAAGCCTTAACGGATGCTGAATAATTATGACTCCATGTGCACCTGTCTTTTCACATCACACTGCTGCGTCAGTAGTTACTCCACTTTACAAACACAGATCACGAGCAACAATGAACCTTGAAATGACAATCAATTCAATATCCACTCTATGTTGCATCATCATAGTCCCAGCGTACAAAACACCACACCAGTAAGTCTAGATTAGCTAGGTACAAGTAATTTAAGAGTAAATCATATATGTAAGGCCTCCCATCTGTTACTACTATAGGTGATTGGTTATTTTCTATCTCCTTGATATTTCTTCATACATGAACCTTAACACAAGTGTTATCAGACAATCAATAGTTAACAAGACAGCTTTGTTTGTAGAAAAAGACATCAAATGGAAAGTTTTTTTCTGTATGCCCTCAAAATGTTGCTGTGCACTCTGGAAGACGGCAGAACAAAAGGGCGAAAGAAAACGAGACAGTATTTTAAGACACATAGTCTAGTGTTACCTTTCATTCTAACCTACAACGGCTCATAAAACATTTACATCAGTACTTAATTTATTGCAATGGCCGGCAATTTCTCACAATAAGCAGACAGCGGTGATTATGTTATTTCCCCTTTCACAACTCTACGTATTATCCACACACCAACCTTGTGGCACTATCAGTGAATAGCGCCAACCAAGGGCAGTCAGTGATGTGGTGTCTATGGAAGGTGACACCATTACAGAAGTGACTATGTAATGTGTGTACACTTGTAACCTCACCACACACACACACACACACACACACACACACACACACACACACACACACACACCAAATCACATCTACACATCTATTTATTTATCAACTTTTTCTTCTTACTAACCTTATCTCTTCTCACTCAAACCACAATATTTACCTGTACACCTGCTTCTTTATTACTATATTGTTTTTACTACTAGTCTCACCTTACCTAGGTCACAATATTTTCCTACACAATTGTTCGCCTATTAGCCTATCCTTCCACGCAGTAAGATCAATTAATTTGCTGGATATGCATATGCAAGTCCAACCTGTCTAGCCACCTCTTGTTCCGTCCAGTCATACAATATGGGTTAGTTTCACCTGTTTACCTAATTGTCTATTGTTTATCTATCCAAAGTGGAAGATGGGGATAAATTAATGTATGCTCTAGGTAACCATGTGACTTGTTTCGTTCATATTTATACCACAAGACCTATTTTTGTTATTAAAGTTAAAGAAAAATAAGAAAATATAAAAAGAAAAGAATTGAGCCGATAGTTGTACAGAATACTGTATTGGATGTTGAAAGA
Source organism: Callinectes sapidus (assembly GCA_020233015.1). Lineage (NCBI taxonomy): Eukaryota > Metazoa > Arthropoda > Malacostraca > Decapoda > Portunidae > Callinectes > Callinectes sapidus. The sequence goes on along the minus strand of CM035202.1, from coordinate 9,761,340 downwards.
AACGTAATTTGTTGTATTGCTTCTTTGAGTTGATATTTACTTCATGCCACGTTTTCCTATTTACGTACGTTCGTGCGTGACAATTTATCAATTTGTGTGTGTGTGTGTGTGTGTGTGTGTGTGTGTGTGTGTGTGTGTGTGTGTGTGTGTGTGTGTGTGTGTGTGTGTTATAAAGAGTAGATAAAACACTGCAAAGGTAGATGGAGTCAATATGTACTAATAAAAAAGCTTATAAGTAAACGGTGAATTTCTGAACCTGCATTGTTGTCTGTCATTGCTACTCTCTTGACAGGCACCTCCACCTTGACCTGCCAATCTCCAGAAATAGATAACTAAATAAAAAAGTACACATGTAAAATAACTTATAGATTCACCTGTCGATAATTTATCGCGCAATTACGGGCACATAGATAAATATTACTATTACTACGACAAAGAAAATACTATCACTGTTACTATTAATGATGATGATGATGATGATAATACTAGTCGTAGTAGTAGTAGTAGTAGTAGTAGTAGTAGTAGTAGTAGTAGTAGTAGTAGTAGTAGTAAAGGTGAAGACTATGTATATACATCGTATATTGCAAGGTTTCGCAAAGTTTCAGAATGTTCTTGTAACGCATGGTATCACCACCACCACAATTCTTCCTTGCCTTATAAACAAAACACCAAAACCACCTCGCTTATCCAATACAACTCCTACACACCACAAGTAAGTAACACCACAAAACATCAGTGTCAACCAGCAACATCATCTCACAACAATAACAAACTTGTACTCACCATCTCTTCACCAGCAGACGGGGCTGCTGCGGGGAGGTGACTGGTGACTGAGTGCGGAATCGCCAAGGAAATTTCGAGGAACATGAGAGTTCTGATCCAGCGAAGTGTTAGCGCTGAAGAATCTATGCAGCGGAACCCACGGACATGTATGGCCTTTCCTGCCCCACATGTGGCAATAGAGGCAAGGGTCACCAGAAGGTAAAATGTACACAAAGGCGTGAGATGCTGAGCTGCGTGGTAGTGGGCTAATGACTCGTGGGTTTGTTTACAGGCTTCAGGTTCAGGGTCGACGGTGCTGCTCTCTCTCTCGGCCGTGTCGTGAACATACTCAAAAACAGGCCCGGGCTTTTGAGGTAATAGTTTGTATGAGGTTAAGAAGTACGTACATCACTTAACCCCCTCTATCGTCTTTTTCTTTTCCTGTAGTAAGATAATTGAGTGTTATCTAACAAACACTTGAGGAAGTCATGAACTTTTACTGCAAAGACTGCTCCTCAGGTGAAGATTTATCTCTTATCAATACCATGTTCAGAGAGAGGAGGAAGATAAGATGAGGGAGCAAAGAACAAGGTAGAATTTCACTCACACTTCATTCTGTCACTCAGTGGAAGGAGGCTGCCCTGGGAGTGTTGACATAATCAACCTCACTCTCACCTCAGCTCCAGCAAAAGTGTTGACGCGGCGCCATGAAGTACTCGAGAATTGCCGTGCTGGTGGTGATGATGCTGCTGCTGCTGCTTCTGCTGCTTCCAGGGTGAGATACAAAGAAGCATAGACTGATTTAGTGAGTCACAACATCAGTGTTCCTATTGTGTTAACAAATGTCTTAGTTCAGGATAAGATGTATCTTTTAAGCAATTTTCATCTTACGTTATACCAAATGCATCAGTTAATCCTTGTCCCTTTAACTGACACTTTTTTTTTATATTCTAAGCGAAACTTAAAAAAAAAGGAATGTATAGAACATGAGGAGAAATTCAGTTTAGTAATGCATCGCCTGCATTTCCTTCCAGGTTCCTGCGGCGGGCTTGGGCGTGGTCAGGTGCGTTTTGGCAGGCGCGGTACGACCATGTGTTGCTGGCGTGCGGTCATGACGGCTCCCTGGCCTTCGTGTACGGTACGCGGGCACGGTGGTGATACGCAGGTGATGCACTGCCTCCCTCACCGCTTACCTTTACGTTGTCAAGTTACGGTAGCCGATAATGAAATCAGGTCGATATCTGGTGCTGTCTTAGTGTGTTATCTACCGCTTTATTTTTGCCTACATACCAAAACAGCACCCGATATTTATCATTCTTTACTTTGTAGACAAACCAAAGGAGGATTAATACTTTTCATACATCTCAAATTATCTCATCTTAGATTTCGAATCTTGACATCATAAAGAATATTACATTTCACTCTTACAGACACACTTTTGCCTATCTAATCCTAGCCACTCCTTCTGAAGGTGAACTCAATGCCACCTCAATGCCGCAGGAATCTCCGTGGTGGGGTACTTCACCTACTGGGCGGTGGGTGGACTGTACACTTTGGCAGACTTCACCCTACGCCCCCACCTGCTGCGCCAGTACAAGACACAAGCGGGTACGAACGAACCAGTATCCGGCCGTGCACTGATCAAGGTGAGGCACGGCAGGCCAAGATGTGATGAAAGAATGGGAGGTTTACAATGAGAATGATGGAGGAAAAGAAGCAAGGGAAATGAGGAGAGGGAAGAAGAAATAAAGTAATGCACAGAAGGAAAAAGAGAGAGATAGCTGAGATAAAGAAGGGAAAGCCAAAGGAAGAGATAGGAATACAATATGGTGATAAAGATGAAAGGAAAAGGGTGCTAATGAATAGATAAGGGATAAAAAACATGATGATGATGATGATGATGATGACGAAGACCAGAGAGAGAGAGAGAGAGAGAGAGAGAGAGAGAGAGAGAGAGAGAGAGAGAGAGAGAGAGAGAGAGAGAGAGAGAGAGAGACGTATAACTCACTACCACCACCCTTTCACGTAATGCCAGACATAAAAACAAACAAATTGATGCACTAATATCTACCACGGAGAAAGCTTACCAGAGATGCCATTGCTGTACCCGAGCAGTGCCTGGCGGTGGTGAATGTCAACCAGCTGGTCCTCGGGTTGCCCTTCGTGGAGGCGTGCAGGCGTGCCCTTCTGATGCGCGGGGCAGACTTCTCGCGGCGCCTCCCACCATTCTCCCTTGTCTTGCAGCACCTGTCAGTCTTCACGCTCATAGAGGAGGTGCTCTTCTACTATTTCCACAGGTAATGCGTGGCTTGTAGTGTGCAGTCTCTCTTCTTCCTCCCACCAGCAATTGTTACTTGTGATATTATGTCAAGTTTGTAATATTCAGACTAACTTCGTATCTCTTTTCTTTTTCACACTTGATTTCAAGGTTTGCATGAAGCTATTGAAAAGTTAATGTTGGGTTTGTATTTTCCTTTCCTTTCAAAAGTATTTTAAGGTATTAGTGATTATTAGAGAAGTTTGAAGGGGTTAAGATATACAGGCGTCAACACAGTATGAAGGTGTTGAGGTGTTGCCCCCCACAGACTGTGCCACCACCGCCTCCTCTACAAGCACATCCACAAGCAGCATCATGAGTGGCAGAGTCCCATCGCCGTCACCGCTGCCTACGCCCATCCCGTGGAGCACTTCTTTGTCAACATGGTGCCCATCATGGTGGGTCCCATCCTGCTGGGCTCCCACCCGGCCACCATCTGGCTGTGGGTCTTCCTGGCCACTGTCAACGTGCTGGTGCACCACAGCGGCTACCACCTGCCCTTCCTCCCCTCGCCGCAGTTCCACGACTACCACCACCTCAAGTGAGTCAAGCGAGACAGGTCTGGGTTCGGATCTTTGCTCGAACTCAGGAATGCTTCATCGTTCCTTTAGTAATACAGATTTTAGGGGTGTATCTGTATCTCATGGCAAGCGTTACTTTCATTTGTAGTTATATTTTCTAAGGCCACAGTGGTAATGACCAAAATAATAGGGAAAAAAGTTTTGTATGCTGCTCTCGTGTCATCAGACTTTCAGTGGCCGCAGAGATGAGACACTGACGATCCATTAGGTTCTACTTAAACAGAGAAGGGTGGGGATGGGTGTTCTTTGATATCCCAGGATTCTTAATCCTTGTACTGGTCCACCTAACACGCCTCGCACCCCGCCAGGTTCACAGGTTGCTATGGGGTGCTTGGAGTGTTGGACCGCCTGCATGGGACAGACCAACAGTTCCTCTCTACACTCAACCATCAGAAGGATCAAGTGTACTTCAGCTTGCAGCCTCCCCTCTCCGCTGCGGCCACATCAAGGGGCGGCAAGGAGTGAGGCGAGAAGGGGCGAGGCAGGACACGTTATCATAATGTTGTTAACCGTTTGGCCTTCACTGTTACCTGTCATATCTTTATTAATTTACCCATTACTCTAAAGTTCTTTTTTTGTTCCACAGCCACTATTAATGGAAAATATGTTCTTCTTACCTTCTTACTTGTTTAACACTTCATAAGGTGTTATTCTGTAGCAAGTTTAAAGTATGCCATGTGGTGAGTGCCATGAAGGTATATGCTACCGCTATGAAAACTAAAAACACTGTACTTACAAATCAACGCCTATAGTAAAAAATAAAAGTTATACAAGAATTGCGGTGATAAGGTACTGTGATAGAAGATAAGATTATGGAGTGACTTAAGAAACTGACTAGAAAACGTTCCAATCTTTTCAACACACACACACACACAATAAAAAAAAGAAGTAATCAGATCAAATTTCACATAACCCAGTGAGGTTCCCGGTCATCTGGTAGTAATCAGTGATAAAGGAACTCAAAGAAACAAAATGGGTGGACAAACAACAGCATCATATTTACTGGACCTTATCAAGCTGTAAAATGATACTGACGGTTTATATATATTAGTTAGAATATAACAAAATCAATTCTTTATTCCCCTTAACGTGTGAGGATAATCATGTAGCAAAAGTGATAATATGAACAGTAACAGCACTTAAACACTAAACATAACTACGTCTCCATACCATCTACACAATAACTGAAACTTTTTATCTTGTGACGGACTGACTGAAATGCAACGAGGAGTAAATATGCACCACAACATAATTATATGCTACTAATGGTGAAGGAAAAGGAGGGGAATAGGAGAATGTCGCAAGAAAATAAGGAAAATAGTGGGAGAATAAGCATAAGTGTGGACAGAGAGAGAGAGAGAGAGAGAGAGAGAGAGAGAGAGAGAGAGAGAGAGAGAGAGAAAGGTGGTGAGGGATTCAGAAACACCAAAGTAATACGGGATTATGAGGAAAGGAGGCTAGATGGAAAAAAAAAAAAAAAAAAATCCAATATAAAACAAACCTCTTTCATCAAACTCTACTAATATACGAAACTCAACATTGCCTATTAATTAAATCTAACAAAACTTTACATATATACATTACCTATCAACACATACGATTGATTTTTCCCAAGACTAAAACTAACAAAAGAAATAGATCACCAGGCATTACCACAGTCTAAGTTTATACAAGGCAACCACAACACAGGTGACGTGGGGAGGGTTGTGTGCCACTGTCTGCCTCAGAACTGTTCCTCATGTACGACTGTTTGTAAATATTGGACCTCAGTGATTAACTCAAGGCACGGAGATACAAACGATAATCCTAGAAACTGATTAAGGAAAGGCACATGTTTGGGGCTTGAACAAATATACAATTTTAATCAATCCCAGGGCAAAATGGATGTAAACAATAAGCATGAAATACGTATAATCATATCTCTCTCTCTCTCTCTCTCTCTCTCTCTCTCTCTCTCTCTCTCTCTCTCTCTCTCTTACACACTAACACACATGCATTCCTTTCTAATCTTCTTATACATTAATCAAAGTATTTTTAACACTTCCACTCACACATACATTCCCTCTCTCTCTACTGATATTTCCAACGGGGATTGAAGGACGCCCTCGCCACCTCCACCTTGTCCCCCACACGCACCTTCCCACAGCTATCGATGCCCAGATGCACGCCGAACACTGGCTTCTGTGCCCAGGTCCTCTGCAGCTTCTCCGGCCCCTCCACGTGGCGGTACCTGCAGCAGATCCCAGCAAGAAAGGTGTAAGGCAAGTGTTCTGGTATTTGTGGTTTGAGATGCGGAGTAAAGGGATGGTTAAGTAGGACGAGACAAGAGAACAGAAGAAAAGAGAATAGATAATGAAAGAAGAGAGGAAAGGACAGAATAGGACAGAAAAAAAAAGAAGAGTTAAACAGAGTAAGAAGTAGAAAGAAGAAAACAACAGAAATGAGAACAGAGAAAATCATAAAGCATCCACCCACCCACACCCACACAAACACACACACACACATATTGCCACTTACTTCTTCAGTGTATTGATAGGCTCCCCATCCTCACACTTCTTGCCAGTCTCAGGATCAACATTGGTAAAGATGCATCTGAGGAAGGAATGAAGACTACATGTCAAACTGGAGACGGCGGAAGAGGAACACCTAAAGACAGATACTAGTGAACCTGAACTAACCTGTCACAAGGCTTAAGACGCCTGAACACCACGTCTCCAATCCTGACGAAGGCGTAGTCGTCCTCGTCATAAGGCTCCTTCACGCCGCGCACCACGATGTTAGAACGGAACCAGTCCAGGGTGACAGGGCGCTCCAGACGAGGGTTGAGATCTGCTAGCGAGGTCTCCGAGGTGAGCATGAAGGCACAGGTGTCCGCATAGAGCACCTACGTGGAGAACGGTAGGTCGGTAAACTGCGTAAACGATATGTCTTTTGTTTGCACGGAAAAGGAACACTTGCAAAAGACAATGAGAGGTGTGAATAAAGGCCCATTGAGTGCCAGTCTTTCATAAGAGTTAAAAAAAGGGTCATTCATATTTCAAGGATAGGCGTCTTGAAACTTCTCCTTTGAAAGACTGGCTAAATGATTGACAGATACAGACTTCAACTCTCAAAATCTACACATATTCACTTTTTTTCCTCTCTCTTCTTTTGTTTTCTATTCTTTTGTCTTGTCTTATTTACCCATTCCCTTTACTCACTACACCTTTCAAAACCTTTCTGAATTTCCATATGCCCCATGGTACCGCCAGACTCACCCTATCTGAGGCCTTGTACTGTGGGAAGGAGTAATAGGCTGGCTCCCTCGCCTTCCTCTCCCTCGATAGGTTCCCGTGGTAGAGGAGACGTATGCCGCCTTCCACTACGCCATCATTCACAGCACTGGTCAGCCACGTCGCCGCCTCGTCCCCGCAGTCAAAGCCCTTCACGTCAGCATTGAATACCCTACAGAGGAAGTTGCAGAGTACGTGCTTATTGCTACCAATGTGATGATACACTGGACCAAGAACTGCGTATCTCTGGATGTTCCTAACTTGGGTGTGTTCACTTAAAGGGATATAGGTGAAGGGAAATTGGAAGGGGTAACGAAGATAAATATAAACGGCATAAGGGATGTTTGTTTCAATACCCGCGAAGGGATACAGAAGATGGATTATATGGAGGAAAGGACACATGAGAACTACTCGTAAATGAAAGTAAACTGAACACAAAAGCAGAAATTAAGATTAGATAAAAATATAAACAACAGAACATGGGAAGGGATATAGAAAATAGATTATATGGAGGAAAAACACATAGAAATTAAATAAAAGTAAACTAAAAATAAAAGCAGAATGACACAAAGGATGTAAATCATAGTCAGTAAACGAATACAGAGCAAATGAAATCAATGCAAAACAAAACGACCTTTCTCTCCTTCACTCACACAGCATCAGTGACCTTGGCTGCTCGGGTCACGTCCTTCAGGTCCAGCTCCAGCTTCTCTGCTCCAGGGGCTTCCAGGGTGACCTTTGTGCCACTCAAGGTCACAACGACTGTGGTCAACTTGGGGAGCTGGCGACCTGTTAGGAACTTCCCCTCCTTGTTCACTCCCATAAATGACCTGTTGGGGGTAAGGAACTGTGACCTCACATGACCTGATGAAGTAGCCTTTTGTTGTACTGAAGGACTGGACTTGACTATATTTAAGAAGGAGGTTTCAAGATATTTGTTCCTGAATTTCGGCTAATTATTTTACTCTTTAAGGGGACTGGCAAATTAGTGGGCTTTTAATTAATGTTCATTGTTTTTGTTGCGTTTGGCCAGCTTCCCTCTAACCTAAAAAAAAATGCTGGTAATCGTTGGAATACCATTAAAATTTCTCTATGTTTTGAGTGGAATTGGATGACTGTGTGTGTGTGTGTGTGTGTGTGTGTGTGTGTGTGTGTGTGTGTGTGTGTGTGTGTGTGTGTGTGTGTGTGTGTGTGTGTGTGCGCGCGCGCGCATCATAACTGACCTGTCCTCGAGGTGGTCAAGAGCAAGGCCATATCGTGTCGCCTCCGCCGCAGAGACCTTGACCCCGCGGGCTGACTTGAGAGGGTAGATGACCAGCTCGCTCACCTCCCCCACCGTCTCCCATCTGCAACGAGGGAGGAGATGGAGGAGTGACGCAAGGTATGGAGGAGGACAGAGAAACATGCGCAGGAAGGGAAGAAGAAGTAACGTGAGAAAAAAAAAAGTAAAAGAGAAGAGGGAAAGGGAAAAAAACATGAAAAGAGAAAAAGGAAGGAAGAAAGGAAGGGAGATGAGGAAAAGTATGCAGAAGGTAGGAATGATGGAAGACAGAAGAAAGGAAGGGAAGGAAGGAAAAATATAGAGCAAAAAACAAAAAAAAAAAGGAAGGAAGGAAGGCAGAAGAGAAGAACCGAAGTAAAGAAAATATGCAGAAGGAAGAAAGGGTGGAAGACAGAAGAAAGGAAGGGAAAGAAGGAAAAATATGCAGAAGGAAGGAAGGAAGAAAGGAAGGAAGGGAGGGAAGGAAACAATACAAATAAATAAATAACATGTCATAAAAGGCCAAAAATGAGCAAAACTGATAAAAAATTAAGCAATATTTTAGACAGAAGGTAAAGGCTGACACGTGAACAGCTATCTACTTACCTGGTGGGCGTGTTTAATTGGTGATGTCGTCGCCACACCCACCACGCCAGCAGGGCACCACCAACACCCATGCCCACACCCACGCCTGCCGCACGCCCATTCACGTTTAGGAATCTGTGACAAAAAATAACATTGGAGTCTCTCTCTCTCTCTCTCTCTCTCTCTCTCTCTCTCTCTCTCTCTCTCTCTCTCTCTCTCTCTCTCTCTCTCTCTCTCTCTCTTTCATTTATTTTCGTTCCTCACAAAGTTTCTGTTGAGTTTTCTGCCCAAAAAGTCTATTAAGAGTTTCTGTCTAGGAGTGTTTTTCTTTTTTCTTTTTGTTCAGTCTTCTTTCTGAAAAAAAAATAGAGTTTTTTTCAGTATTCCTTTTAAAAATAACATTCTTTTACCTTTCTTTAAAAAAAAAAATTCAATATATTTTTCCTTCGTTAACCTTCTAATCGTCTGTTCTAAAATACAGGGAGTTTTCAGTCAAAAAAAGTAAATATTCTGTTTACTTTTCACATCTTAAATACAAAAGTTTTCATTGACTTTCCTTCCTTTTTACAACTTCCATTAATTAATCCTCCGTTCTCAGATATAAAGTTTCCGATCATCTTCCTATCCAAAATGTAAACTTTCCAATGAATTTTCCCTCTCGTTAACCTATCATTCATGTTCTGTCTCAAAGAAAAAAGTTTGGAGGGAGTTTTCTTTAATGGTTCTTTTGGTTCACTTTTTGCGTGGTGTCGCTTTCCAATTAATCTGCAGAGGCGTCACTCCACTGAAGCCTCCCTCCCCTTGTGGTCAGCTGGGGTTACTTGTAAGGCTCACGGTGTCGCCTCGTTATCTCGCTGCTTCCCTTCCCTCAACACAATATGCTTCTGCTCCTTCTTTCTCTATCTATTGTTATTATTTCATTTATTTCCTCTTTTTCTTTCTTTCTTATTGTTTGAGTTTTTTTCTCTATTTTTTTTTTATTTTTGTTCTTCGTATTCTCTTTTAATTTTCTCTTCCTCCTTTTTTCTATGTTTATTGCTATCATTTCATCTATTTCGACTTTTCTCCTTCTTTCTTTCTTTCTTTGTTGTTATTATTTGACCTATTTCTCTTTTTTTTCTTTCTCTCTTATTGTTCCCGTTACTTTTCTGCATCTCTTGTTATTTTCACTCTTCATATTCTTTTTACTCTTTCTTCCCCTCCTTCTTTCTTTCTTTATTGTTATTATTTTATCAATTTCTTCTTTTCTTTCTTTCACATTGTTCCTCTTACTTTTTCTGCATCTCTGGTTATTTTTACTCTTCATATTCTTTTTCCTTCTCCTCCTCACTCTTTTTTCTTTTTATTTCATTTATTTCTCTTCTCTTCTTTTTTGTTATGGATCCTGTTCTTTCTCTACTTTTTTATATTTTTGCTCTCATCATATTTTCCTTCCATCTTTTCCTTTTCTTCTTCTATTTATTATCTTTTGTTATCTGTATTTATTTCCTTCCTTCTTTATCTTTCATTCCTCTTTTCTTATTTCTTCCTCTTCTCCTTACCTTCATCTTCCTCTTTCTCCTCCTGCTGGCT
>CM035202.1:9739474-9747659 GCA_020233015.1 Callinectes sapidus | reverse complement strand
AAGTTTTTGGGGTGTGACTAGACGATTTTATTGACATTAGGAAGGGTCAATAGAGGTTAGAGGATTAATGGCCAGAGTCTGTACTATTTCAATCCCCACATGAGTTTCTGAAGTATAAAATCGATAAATAACAAACAGAATAAATATGAAAATGTGTCCCAGTACTTACGGGGTTAATTATTACTTATCGCAGTGCAAAGGTTAATGTTTCAGATGAGCAAGTGTGTTTTTTCCTTGACTTTCTTCCGCCCGGTGTGATCAAGACGCAGCGTCCTCACTTCCCTTGTCTCAGTTTTACATTGCGGGGAAAAATGTTAAAGGAAAAGAGTTTCGTTAAAGGTGTTGAGTCTGTGTTGGAAAGGAGAGAGGCCTTCCTCCAGTTACCTCTCTTCCCTCTTCCTCTTTCCACTCTCCTCTTCCTCCTCCTCCTCTTCTTTCTCTTCCTCCTCCCCCTCGCCCTTGCCTACATCTCATCTTTCTTCTCTATTTGCTTTTCTCTCGTACAGAACTTTCTCTCGTCCTCTCTCTCTCTCTCTCTCTCTCTCTCTCTCTCTCTCTCTCTCTCTCTCTCTCTCTCTCTCTCTCTCTCTCTCTCTCTCTCTCTCTCTCTCGGGTAGGAAATCTTCACTTCGTCCGTCTCCATTTTAAGTAATTGCGCTTTGCTTCTTAAATAACCTTCCCCATTATTTTCCCCCTTGCTTCTTTACCATACTTTCCCTTAACACGCACTTTTCGCCCTTATTCCCTCACTCCACACGGTTCAAAGTCCGCCACACCCCCTTCCCGAGTCGCCTCCAGCAGTGTTAAATGTCACGCAAGGAATTCACGACCCTACGCACCCCCGACGGAAGGTTCAGGTGTGGGTTCCCTGTGATACCTTGACGCAGTTGCATTGTGATTAGTGCCCCCGTAAAAAGGGCGTAACGCGAGGAGACATAGTTTGCGTAGAAGAAAAAAGAAAAAAAGGGGAAAAAAAAGAGTATTTTGGGGGATAATACGATTAATGACTGATGGGATGAGGGTTGATTACTCTTCCCCCTACGTACATTAGGAAAGAAAAAATCGACAGAGGGAAAAAAAAAAAATGGAAGTTTGCATAATTTGTTTGGAATTACTTCTGGCTTCATGTAAACAGCTCCTCTTTCCTCGGCTTTTTTTTCTCTTTTTTTTTTTTCTTTTTTCTTCCTCTTACTCTTTTTTTTATTTTTCTTCGCTGGTTCGTTTTCTTTCTATCCTAACCCATCCTAACCTGACCTAAACAGTTCCCTATTCCTGTATTTTGTCTTTCTTTTACTTGTTTTTTTATAGTTTTCTTTGCTGGTTCATTCTTTTCTAACTTAACCTAACCTGACCTAACTTAACCTAAATAGTTTTCTTTCCTGTATTTTTTTCCTTTCCTTTTGTCTTTTTTTCTTTCTAAGTTCGTTTTCTTTCTCATCTTGTCTTTATTTCCTGTATGTGTTTCTCCTCTTGTGTAATTATGGTGGTTATGTTATTATTGTTGTTGTTATTTTCTTCTTTTTTTCTTTTTTCTCCTTTTTCTTCTTCGTTAGTTCTCTTTCTCGTGTTTCCTTAATTTTTTTTTTTGTCTGTCTTCATCCTCTTGTGTAATTATGATGGTTACGTTATTATTGCTCTTGTTATTTTCTTCTTTCTTCCCCCTATTATTTTCTTCTTTTTTCTCTCTCTCTCTCTGTATATTTTCGTTCATTATCTTTGCTTTTTTTGTGTGTTATTTTTGCTGATCATGCTTTTCTTGTTAGTCTGTTCCCTCACGTGCATTTTTGTGGGCGTTTTGATATGTAATCTCTATTATTTAGCTATTCTACCTTTTATTTTTCTCTTTTGCTGTTTTTTATTGTTGTCATTACTGTTGTTACTTTCCTTCGTTGGTGACAATGAATCTGTAGTAGTAGTAGTAGTAGTAGTAGTAGTAGTAGTAGTAGTAGTAGTAGTAGTAGTAGTAGTAGTAGAAGCAGTAGCAACAATAGTAACAGTTATGATGGAATTTTATTGTTCCTCCTCCTCCTCCTCCTCCTCCTCCTCCTCCTCCTCCTCCTCCTCCTCGAAGTGACGTAGAAGGAAGACTCAACGCAATACTAATTCCTGGGCCGCTATTAGGAACGATTACCCCTTGGAAGGAAGGAAGGAAGGAAGGAAGGAGGGAAGGATTGCCTTTGATCAGGGGAACAATGAACGACCCAAAAACGACCTTTAAGATTATTACGACTAATGAGAGAAACAATCCACAGAAACATTCAAGGGTGACTATAATGAAAGTTGTATTGTATAGATTATTTTTCTCTTTTTTATGTATGCGATGTGGGTTTTTTTACGGGAATTTATGGGGATAGAGGAGAATACCTAATGGGAACTTCCTATCTGAATGCTTATCCATTTGGGAACCGTTACCCGGAGTGGATGCCCTACCTCGCCTCGGACCGCCAGGATTCGAACCCGTGTGCTTTAGGAACCTCTCCCTGCACACACGAACACACAGTTACTTAGTTTTATTGACGAAAATGTGCGTGTTTACAGTAAAGTGGACACACACACACACACACACACACACACACACACACACACACACACACACACAGGCAGTACTCACCCGCGGCTCTTAGCAGTTCCTTGGCATTGGGTTCATACTGTGAGAGTCTCTTGAGTTTCTCCGTGAGCTCCTCCTCCAGACGCCTCCTTGCCCTCTTCTCCTTCTTCAGCTTGCGCAGGTAAAGCACTGGTGGGGAAGACGCGACTGTTAGCACCGTGAAGTGTAGTGTTATGTAAGGGAATTGTAACGAGTCATTGGTGTGTGTCTGTGTGTGTGTGTCTGTTGTCAGTGTGGGAATGTCCTTGGTGGTCTTGAAAGGTTGGAGAAAAGTGGCGTTTATGGTATGTTAGTAGGAAGGATTTGTTGGGGGAGGGGGAGGAGGGGGGGTTAGTGCGCCATTTTGTGTAAAGGGTTATAGAGGGGAAGTACGTGCGGAATGGTGTGGTTGGTACTGCTGTGGATAAATGGATGGAAAAGTGGATGAAGAAGTGGATCATGAGAAAAATACGGAAAGAGAAGAAGGAGAAGTAGATTAGGCGAAAAGTAAGGAAAGAGTAGTAGATGTGGATTTGTGTGGTACTGTCGTGGGTAAATGGATGAAGAAGTGGATTATGCAAGAAATAAGGAAATAAATCTTTAAACCATTTGGGAAGTGACAAAATAATGAGCTTTTTTTGTCATTGGTTTTGTTGTCCTTGGCCAGCTTCCCCCCTCTTATATAAAAAGTTGTCGTGTGGTAATATTTGTCTATGTTTCCTTACACAAATAAAGACACGTGTTAATAGCAATGGAGTAATAATAGTAATGTGTGTTGTGGTTCCCGTGTGTGTAGCGTGACTTGTGGTTGCAGCTGCGGGAGTCAATGGAAGGTGTGCTACAGTGTTACGGCTTTATGAAAAAAACATGACGGTACTACTTACACTTCACTTTCTCGTCCTCCATCAGTTGCTTCTCTAGTCTCTCCCGCATCTCCTTCTGCCTCTGGAATTCCAACTGAAGGTGTTCTGTGTAGAGAGAAAAGGCATTGTAGTGTTTTTGTCTCACTCTACAGCTGCGTTTCTCTTCATAATGCTTCAGTTTTGGCTCGCCATTCGTATGTTCCGTGGACTCACCCTTCTCTCTGATCCACTGCTTCTCCTCATGCCTCACGCTCTCTGCTGCCACTTTCAGGAGGTTCTGAATGTTGCCCAGGAGGTTCTCGAGGGAGGAGAGCGGCGGGTGGTGCGTCGCGGGCGTCACATCGGGTCCGCCGGCCATGCTCAGTCCCGCCAGCCCACTCAAGCCTGACGCGGACGACAAGAGTTACGTAAGAGTCGTGTCGGGGCCGAGTGAGGACCCGGCGGGCTGGACTTAATGGATTATTGGAAACTTAATGTGAAAAATTAGTGTAAAATGTTTGTCTCATCAGCAGACAATCAGAGGCAGCCAAGATCACACAGGAGCCTCGTGGGCGTCTACTACTGCCAGCTAAATCTAATTAATTCATCACAAACAATTCTCTGTCACAAATTTTAACCTGGAGGTAGACGGTCGTCCCCGACGGGTAGGAGGGCGGAGCACTGTGACGTGGTAGGCGTGGCTACACTACTGCTGCTGCTGCTGCTGCTGCTGCTACTGCTGCTGCTGCCATTGATGTTCCCGGAGAGCAAGTTCCCGACGCCTCCCGCCAGGGACACCACGCCCCCGCCGGCACCGCTGGTGTTGTTGGCCGTGGAGGTGAGGGTGTTGGTGATGGTGTTGTTGTTGTCGTTGTTGTTGCTGGTTGAGTAGTGTAGCGAGGGGCGGTCCGAGTAGTCGAAGTCCTCTCGGTCACTCAGATCTGAAGGAGGAGGTTTGGGGCGTGTGGGTCAGTGGAGAGGCAGTGGGCGGGGGAGGGGAGTGGCAGGGAATGCAAGGCTGGACACTAAGCTATGAAAGACAAAGCAGCACCAAAGCAAACAGACAGACACAAGACCCTCGAACAAGAGAGAGACAGACAGAGAGAGAGCGAGCGATTGCAACGGAGACAGCAGCAGCAGCAGCAGTAGCGGCTAATGAAAACAGTGTGATACAATAAAAAAAATATAAAGTAGTGAGCCAAAAAGCTAATGTATTGGTGTGAGTGGCAGCACAGACGAGGGGGGGGGCACGAGTTCACGAGTTATTTCCAGTAAAAAAGCAAAAGCCAAAAAAAAGTTGATTATAGGTAGTGAGAGGGAAGCGACTCGTCCGTGCAGCTTACCATTTTTGTCGTCGAGGTCGTCAGCGTCAGAAAGAGCCTCGTCCTTGTCGTCCCTTGGGGTGGGAGCGTCGCTGAGGTCATCGCGGGAGTCACTCTTGCTACTTAGGTTGAGTGCGTCTCCCTCCCCATAACCTGCCGGGGCGCGAGACAGTGGGGGGTCAGCGAGGAGCGACAGAAAACCATCTTGGAAGGCAGCAGGAGGAGGAGGAGGAAGACAGTCAGTGGTGAACGCCGCCAGTCTGACTTCACAAACCCCCACAATTGATGCGAGTTAACGCCTTCAGTACGGGGACATATTTTACCACGAGTTTTTTGGTGTGATTAGACGGGTTTTTTTTTACATTTAGGAAGGGTCTATGGAGGTTAGAAGATTAATTTAAGAGTTTGTACTATTTTAATCCCAACATGAGTTTCTAAAGCTGTGTAAAAATTGCGGAATAAATAGGAAAGTGCGTCCCGGTACTGAAGGAGTTAATTAAGGTCATCTTTGCCTCATCATCGAGAACTCAACTTCGCCAAGAACACGGGAAGTGACTGTTTATATCCAACACATCACTTTCAAAACTCCAATAAGACGTGAACATTCATATATCAACGAAATGTGTCGAAGAACTTATAGAACAAAAACACAACTTCAAATCTCTCTCTCCTTCAAATCCGACCACCATATATGCACTCCGAGAGAAGCAAGGTTGTGAAGGATGACATTTGTATCAGAAGACTTACCGTTTGTTTTGTGCGGTGATGCTGGGCGGTCAGCGGCCTCGTCCCTCTCCAGACCCAGCATCCGGTCAGCTCTGTTTCTGTCCTCGCGTATCCTGAGGAAAAATAAACAAGATCGTATGATAAGGAGGGGAAGATAATAATAATGGCATGTCTTTTCAATATAATGAGGGCAATATCAGAAGACCATGAAGTGTTAACTCTTTTCTGTACTGAGACACATTTTTACCATAACCTTTGTGTATGATTACATTTTATTATATTTTATTTTATTGGGAAGGGTCTGTGGAGGTCAAAAAGTGAATGGGCAGTCTTCACCATTTTTAATCCCCTTCATAACTTTCTGATGCTGTATAAAATCACCAAATAATAAGCAGAATCAATATTGAAATGCGTCATGGCACTGAAGAGGTTAAGAAATATAAAGATGGATTAAATTTTGGATTATCCTTTATACTGTAGTCTATAGCCAACCACACCTTCAATATCCCTTTCTTTCATCACCTATTGTTATGTCAGTAATGAGCAATCCCTCTTAAACACAAAACATTTACCATATTATTTGTTCATCAGTGTTCATTTCCACCACGTTCCTCTGTAAAGTTTCCTTATCTAACGCAACTTGACCTGATCTAACGTCAATGTACTTGGGACCATCGCTGCTTTCATTATCAGTCATGTCCCATTTAAATTCCAGGCGTTAGTGTCCCTTTCCCCTCCCCGTCCCTCTTTGTAGCGCAGTTCGAGTACTTCATCCAGGTGTTTGTACTCCACGCACCTGAGCTATGTGGTCCCCAGGTGACACACGCCCCGCGGCGGGACTGATTCACTACCAAGCAAGGAGAGTATCAGCTATCTCCTCACTACATGATGTTGGAGGACGACACTTATGTAGGCGGTAAATGCCACACACACACACACACACACACACACACACACACACACACACACACACACACACACACACACGCACTCACGCACATATTTTTCTATTGTTTTTGTTGCCCTTGGCCAGCATCCCCCTCGTACATCAAAAAAAGAAATCCTCCTTTAGTATATATTTGTTCAGTTCACTAAGCGAGTCACCTTCACCCTTCTTATCTCACCCATTCCTCAGTCTGTCTATATCCACCTGTTTAATCACCTTTCTGTACCTACTTCAGTGTTTACCTGTTCTTATGTAGTACCTGTCCATTTCATCTGCTCACATACACCTCACCTTCGCTCTCTTTATCTCACCTAATCCTCTACCTGTCTATATCCACCTGTTTAATCACCTTTCTGTATCCACTTCGGTATCCATGTGTTCTTATTTCACCTGGTCACGTACATTTCACCTTCACCTCCTCCAGGCAGCTCTTCCCCCTACGCTGGCAAAAGGACTGACAATCAATTAAGCCTCTTCTTGCAGTGTATGTACTCTCAGCGGTGCGCGAGGGACAAGTTTAATGGGTGTTGCCTTGGGAGGGAGCAAGGGTTGGAGGGGAGTGGCTATTGTTCTATTTCCTCAGCTTGTTTGTTATCCTGTTCTCCAAGCTGGCGGAACACTCGTTAGCGCTACAGGAAGGCTAACAGCAACGTCATTGTTTTTTTTTTTTTTTTTTTCAAGGCAGAGACGATGAGTGTTGTAATTAAGTGTGGTCAGCTGATACTAGTAGAATAATCAATCTATTTTTGCATTTTCTTGTTTTTTTTCATTTATTTTCTCTTCGTCAGCGTAGTTTTTTGTGTTCTGTGTAAATCTGGATCGTCTTTCTGTTTGGATGAAGTCTTTGAGACAATTCCAGTATTTTCTCAGATGATTTTGTTGATTAGCTTACAAATGAACAGGAGAATTGTGGAACGGATTCTTTACATATATAATCTTTGTGTGTTTGCCTAATTTTTCAATCTTTGCTTCTTATTGACTTTTATCCCTTTCTTTACCTTCCTAATTTCATAACCTACTTTACATAGTGACTCGTTTCATCTGTCTATGCATCTATCAATCTGGCTGACTGACCCGCGATCTTTCATTTTTCTCTTTCTTTTTTCCCTTCTCTTTGTATAATTTGGCCCGCCTGTCTTGCACGTATCCTGGGTCGCTGCCAAGAGAAGAGAAGTGTGCAGCAATTAATCAATCGATACAGCTGTGTATGGTCGTCCCTCGCACGCACCAGGGAAATTTTTATGTTCAGTCGTAATTACTGAGGCAATTTAAGACCTAAGGAGCACCGGCAACAAGGTGAACGCGAGGGAAAAAGGAAAGAAACAAGGGAAACTATATTCTCTTGCAATTAGAAGGGAGAGGAGTAATCTGATAAGACAGAGAGAGAGAGAGAGAGAGAGAGAGAGAGAGAGAGAGAGAGAGAGAGAGAGAGAGAGAGAGAGAGATTATAAACAGACAGAAACACTAGGGAGGGAGAGGAGGAAAACGGAGGCCGTGGGGGGGAAGAGAAGAGAAGGAAGGGGTCACTTTAATCTAAAAGGAAAGATATCACGCCGTCCGTCACTTGAATAGGTCTTAGTGTGACGATGCCGTGTAATCTGGACTCCGGGACTGACGCTTCGGAGGAGGAGGAGGAGGAGGAGGAGGAGGCCAGGAGGGAAGGTAGCAAGGGGGGGTAGGGAGAAAGGGTGAAGTAAATGCGGAAATTAGTGAAACCTGAAGAGACGATTGGCAGCGGGAGAAAAGGAAGAGGATCAGGGTG
>CM035202.1:9726974-9736974 GCA_020233015.1 Callinectes sapidus | reverse complement strand
CGTTTCCCGAAATGAATAATGTAGTGTAAATGTAGTTATTAGGCGGCACTTCTCCTAGGCGACGTGATCTATGCTTTGTTCAACGGGAAGCTCAATTTCTGGGCTCGGTGATAAAGGCTGTGAGTTATGGAGACTTGAACCCAGAGCCTCACACGTCCCGTACTTAACCCTTCAGTACTGGGACACATTTTTACCACGAGTTTTTGAGTGAAATTAGACGATTTTATTGGCATTAGGAAGGGTCTATGGAGGTCAGAGGATTGATGGCCGCAGTCTGTACTATTTTAATCCCTCCATGAGTTTCTGAAGCTGAATAAAATCGTGTCAAGTTTAAGCGTAATGAAGGTGGGAGGGAGAGAGGAGGGGAGGGGGCCGTACCCCATCGGGGCGCCCTCACCAGCAGGATATTGTCTTTGCTTCTGAACTGTTTATTTGGGATCAATAGTCACATTTAAGGCTTTTTATGAGTACTGTGGCGTGTTTGGAGTTTTAGTTTTGTAATCTTTGAACAATCTCTCCTTCATGTATACAAGAAAAATTATCTGTGATCTTTTAGTAACCCTTGAAAACATCCTCCATAAAAAAAGGAAGAAAACGGAAAGACTCAGTTTGTATCACTTAAATCTTACAACACATTATCCTCTTCACATTTACTAGTCGCCATTGTTATTACCTTGATAGAAGAAGAAGAAGAAGAAGGGGAAAAAAAAACCTTGAAATGGTCTTTGTTCTGCTGGCAACCTAACCTTGCAGTGTCCCCTTCCCATGACCGTAGAAACACAGGTGGCAGCCATTACTATTACTGCGATGGGAGTGAAGGGCCTCAAGGTGACCATGGGGGCTTCCGTTTGCCAGTCACTACCAATTAAACTGTCCATCTCGGTCTGGAAATGTCCTCAGGTACATTTGTCAGACTGCCCTTCCTTCCTTCCCCTTCCTCGCCCTTTCCCTTCCTCCCGCTGCCGCCAAAACTCTATTCTGGTTTAAGTCTAAGTGATAGAAATGCTAAATTATGACTTTATTTTTATTCTACATGAGGAATAAGATGTGTTTGTCAGTCTCTCCCCTTCCTCGCCCGTCTCTTCCTCTCGCTGCCGCCAAAATTCTACTCTGGTGTAATTCTGAGAAATAAACATGCTAAATTGTGTCTTTTTTGGCCTGAAATTCAACATGTGTCTACGTCATCAAAATATTCAACCCTTTTTCTGCAGCTTTTCGTTCATTTCGTAAATATTTTCTCATTAACAAGAGAGAGAGAAAAAAATAATAATTTCTGTTATAACTTGTAAGGGACCGGCAGCTCAGTGGGTCTTTTTTTTCAATCATTTTATTTTAGCCTTGGTCGACTTCCTCTATTACATAAAAAAAAAAAAATAGTTATCCCTACAATATTGCTGTCGTTCTACCAGGAAATGACCCGCAACACGCATCACCTCAGGACTTCACTCGACAATCTTCACCGTTTAACTGAAGTATTAGTAGCGAGTGACTTGATTATTAGCGCAGTTATACCCAGGCAGGTGTACTGACCAAATAAGACCAGTAGCGAGAAGATAGATATTCCACTTGGCCCTAATGAACACCTGTCACTTCCCACCTATGCCTTATACGTGGTCCGCTTATTAGAGACAGGTAATGACAGGCTGTTATGTATCTGGTAATGAGAATGAAATAACGCGGCTGTGTGGGATGATAACTTCCTGTTTTTTATATGTACGAGGAGATGAACAGACAAGGAGTGAAGTGGATAGTCAGAATATTATAGTATTTTGTTATAAATAGTAAAAGAGAGGAAGGTTTATTCATTCACTTCTTTGCTTAACCTCTTCAGTACTGGGACATGTTTTTACTATAAGTTTTGAGTGAAATTACACGATTGTATTGGCATTAGGCAGTATCAATGGATGTCAGAAGATTAATGGCCAGAGTCTGTAATATTTTAACCTCTTCAGTATTGGAACACGTTTTTACCATAAGTTTTGAGTGAGATTAGACGATTTTACTGACGTTAGGAAGGGTCTATGGAGATGAAAAGATTAATGGCCAGAGTCTGTACTATTTAAATCCCCGAGTGAGTTCCTGAAACTGTACAAAATCGACAAATAATCAGAATAAATAAGAAAAAAACCCGTCCTAGTACTGAAGGGATTAAGGAAACTCAGGCGCCAAGACTCAGACAATGGGAAGTTTATTAAATCCACCATTGAGTGAAATATTGCCTGTAGGACTCACCCGCCGCCAGTATACCAAGTTGCTGCGTGAAGCCCCGTTAGGCCGCCGCGTGAGGCTTCCTTCCCACGTGGACTGAGCTGAGAGGCGCCATTTGAACGCCGCCCACTACTCCCTCAGCCATGACTCGATTTTATAGCCATTTAACTACTCAATCGCCCTTCGCGGTAAATATATATACACTTTTCTCAGTCTCTCTCTGCTGATTTACATATTGGGAATGATACTAACAAATCTTATTCAGGATGCGTTGATATTATGTGGTGAGGAGTAATACGGTTCTTAAGTGCAATTTGTTATCAGTAGAGGAAAATTGGATTAAGATAACCTGCTTCGTTTTTTTTAATGTATCTGTGTTTGATATGCATGCAAAATTTGTCTGGATATTAAATGTAGATGTTCCAGGGTTTCCGAATTGCGATGAATATATTATTGCTTTTATCTTGTGTAATTTGTAGTTTGATTCTGATTGATGTTCGCGGCTCAGATGGGTTTCAAACAATTGTGTGTTGTAAAAATGTCAGTTCGTGTTATTATGTGAAATTCTTGTTTGAAATCAATAGGAAGTGACGGAGAGAAGGATCGTAAAGGAAGGTTTTTGTTTATGTATATTGTGGTTTGACTTTAGGAAGAAAAAAAGAAACACATTAAATAATTTATACTGATGAATCTCTCTCTCTCTCTCTCTCTCTCTCTCTCTCTCTCTCTCTCTCTCTCTCTCTCTCTCTCTCTCTCTCTCTCTCTCTCTCTGAACTATTTTTATCAGTGTATATTTTCTTCCTTCTACTAATTTTTTCAGCATCATTATAAATATCACCATCATCTTCTGTATACACACACACACACACACACACACACACACACACACACACACACACACACACACACACATACAGACGGTCTTGGTGTGAAGGGGTTGAGAGAGAAACATTTTGATGATAATGATGATGGTGTGTGAGAAATGTAGCTGAGGTGACATGTAGGTATGGTGAGGCTAAGTAAGTAATGGTAATGGTGGTGTTGGTGGTGATGTTAGTCGTGGAGATAGTGTTTGTGGCAGTGGTGGTGGTGGTGGTGGTCGTGGTTAGGTTAGATTAAGTTAGGTTAGGTATCAACTCGGTAAGGTTAGGTAACGTATTAGTGATGGCGGTGGTAGTATAAACTAGGTTAGTAGATTGATTTAGGTTAGGTAAGGTTAGGTGTTAGTGGTGGCGGTGGTGGTGGTTGTCGTGGTTAGGTTAGATTAAGTTAGGTTAGGTATCAACTCGGTTAGATTAGATAAGGTATTAGTGATGGTGGTGGTAGTATAAACTCGATTAGTAGGTTAATTTAGGTTAGGTAAGGTTAGGTTAGGTTAGGCATTAGTTGTGGCGGTGGTGGTATAAACTGTGTTAGTGTGCGTCCCTTGGTTTGGTGCAGCAGTGAGAGGCGCGGCTCGTTTAGTGAGGGCGACGCGCCATACGACAGACACTCTCCGCTGAAAACTGAGAGAGGAATCCGAAGGCGGGTTCTTAAAGTTTAAAGAGAGACGCTCCTCTGGCCGACCCTTCACTCCTGGATGGGTCGCTTCCACAAGAGAATATAAAATTCACAGAGTGGTTTAGAGCCCTTTCCCCTCTTTTCCTCCTCCCGCTCCGCCTCCTCTCCTCTCCTCTCTTCCATTCCTTAGTCCGTCCCTCTTGTCCTCTTCCCTCTTTTACCCTCCCATTTTGCCTCATTTTCTTCCATCTCTTTCGTATTTTCTTTAGTTTTTCTCGTTTTTCCCCTCTCCTGTTTTTTCCATTTCTTTCTGTCTTTCCTTCTCCCTTTTCTTGTCTTTTCCTCTCTCCTGTTTTTCCATCTCTTTCTGTCTTTCCTCCTCCTTTTCCTTCCATCATTGTCCTTTCCTCTTATTTCCATTACTTTCTACCTCTCCTCTCTCTTTCTTGTTACTCTCATCCACTTTTTGTCTTCTCTCCTCTCTGTCTCTCTGTCTCATCTCTTCTTCACTACCAAACCTCTTTTCTTTTGCCCTTCTTGTCTCCCATCATTCCCGTCACATCATGTCCCTTTTCCCTCTCCCCTCTTCCCTCTTCCCCTTACCGTACACCTCTACTCTATCCCACTGAGCGCCCCACCTCTGATATCATATTCTCTTTAATACATTTTTGTCTCGCTACCATTTCAACTCAACATTTTATTGATTATTTTTTTAGAAGACTAGAGGGGAAAGTGGCCTGTTTCATTTTCTCAGACAAATACCATCACCGTCTGAGCGTCCATTATTCCTGGTGGTGATGGTGGTGGTGGTGGTGGTGGTGGTGGTGAGGTGGTGAGTTTGGTGGTTGTGAGGTAGTGTGGTAATGAATGTTTGTTTGGGGGGTTAGGTAATGGTGTTGACAGTTTTAGTGGTGTTGACAGGTTAGGTATGCGATGGTATGGTGTTGGTGTAGAGTGATGTAGCAATAGATAGCTGGTGGGAAGGATGCGTAGTGGTGGTGGTGGTGGTGGTGGTGGTAACGCAAGGACAAAGAAAAAGAAAGAGAAAAACAGATGGTGGAAGTAATAGTATGGTGGCAAGATGGTGGTGATGGCTGTTCCGTGGTGGTGGTGGTGATGAGTGGAGGGGTGGTGGTGGTGGTGGTGGTGGTGGTAGTCTGTCCTTCATGGTGGACTCATCAGGTCGTTAGCCACATCTTGTCCTGCCGCTCTTGAGGTGCTCCCAACACGACCTCCTTCCCTCCTAACTGACTGGATCACTCGCCCTCACGTACCTTCCTCCTCCTCCTCCTCCTCCTCCTCCTCCTCCTCCTCTTCCTCCTCCTCTTTAGTGTTTCCATCTCTCTCTCTCTCTCTCTCTCTCTCTCTCTCTCTTCTCTCTCTCTCTCCTCTCTCTCTCTCTCTCTCTTCTCTCTTCTCTCTTCTTCTTCTCCTGTTCCTTAGTGCATTCTCATTTTTCCTCCTTCTCTCTCTTTCTCTTGTGTCTTATTCTGGCCTCCTTTTCCCTCCTCTTTCTCATCCTTCCTCCCAGTAGTGTGTTGTGTTTTCCTTCCTTACGTAGCATTTCCTTCTTTTCTCTCTACTCTTACTTTTCTTGGTGTTGGTATTTTCTTGTTTGTGTGTGTTTTTTTTTTCTTTTTTTCCCATTTCCTTTCCATTTAGTGTCTCGAGTTGAGTGTCTTCACTTTAATCTCTTTCTCTTTTCCTCTCATGTCCCTTTCCTTAATACATTAATTTTTATTACCTTCCTTTGGTCTTCTTTTTATTTTATTTTTTCGACGTCTTAATGTACATGGTAGATTTTTACTTTTTTTCTCTATTCTTTGATTTGAATGGTTACTCTTCTTCTACCGCAATGTTTTCTCTTCCTATTCTCCTCCTTTTTTTTCAATACGTTGCTATATTCCTCATCACAGTCCGCCGTATGTCTCCTCCTTCCCTCCTCCTTCTTATGCTGTCACTCACGCATTGTTCTCCTTTCTTGTTTGAATTCCTTACACTAACAGGAAACAAAGTAATCTTATTCCGAAGAGAGAAAAGTAAAGTTTGATTTATGAGTATCGTTTACGGAGGAGAGTTTGAATGTTTCCTAGTGTGGTTAACGATGTGTTTGTGTGTACAGTGTAAGTGGAAATCATGTTCGTATCTGTAATCATAAGAAATAAGAGAAGGACCGAATCTTTTACTTTACCATTCGTTTGTTTGTTTGTGTGTGTGTGTGTGTGTGTAGTATGTGCAATGAAAAATATCTGATGGTAAGACTGCAGTGTGTGTGTGTGTGTGTGTGTGTGTGTGTGTGTGTGTGTGTGTGTGTGTGTGTGTGTGTGTGTGTGTGATCCTAATGAGTACGCAAAATGGTCTTTGTGTGTGTCGCAGGCCCGCATAATGAAAATGAAAGCTTAGTTCAACGATGACAAAATGTTTTCCATGAAATGTTGAAGTGGGGTTCCCAGTAAGTCACACATCACTGGTTTGGGCTGAGGACTTACCGGGAATTTCATCATTTTGGTAAACTGGGAATTGCGAGGAGTACCAGCGGACCTTATTTCCTCATTAGAGAAATGCCTTTCCACAATCCTATCGCGTCACGGCTTTGCGTGTTAACTCTTTGACTGATAACGCCTCTCGAACTGAACACAATGGTGGTCTGCTGCTGCTGCAAGTCTACGGTCCAATTACGAAATAGAACATTGGCAGTAGGAGCAGTGATTGAATAGTTAAGACTTATTCATGTGTGCTGTTTTATTTAAAATTATTAGAATCTTTTAATGGTTATTGAAAACGGATATCATGAGTGTTATTACTATCATTACCAAATACTGTTCAGGAATACGTTCATGACATTCGTGCCTGTCATTATGGCCACTAAGCACTGACATGATGTAAAGGTGCAGGTTTATAAAGCAGCTGACTGATGAAGTCATACAGTACCACACACCACTTGCACGCCTCGCAAAAACACCTCATAGTTAGTTGTAAGAGAGCAAGCAAGATATAACTGCAGGGTTTTTTTTAATAATATGATTCATAACTCATCGATTGCAAGTAATATCACTCATGACATCTTCTTATGCCATTAAATTATATTGAAATTGAAATTGTCATATTGAAAAAAATAATTGAATGATTGAAGGCCAGTGAACAAAGAAATCGTGACAAAAACCCACTCAGCACTTAACTAAATGAACTCAGTTGTACTTAGAAGCTACGAGAATGGGAAAGCAACATAATATGTGATGTTAGCAGAAAGTCACGCTTGTTACTTCACTGGAAGCACCATCACTATCACCAGTCCAACACGTCAGTCGGTCCTTCACCTCGGTAATTTCCTCACTGTTTTACGCGCCGCCCCCGCCAGTATCAATCACCCACGCCATTTGCACGCCCTTTGATGTTCCTCTGTTCTGTACACGTGATCCCTTTCCCCTCTCCTCTCTGCTCACCTCCTCCGCCAGTCTAACTCATCTCCAGCGCGCCCCTGCACCAGCACATCAGCGAAGATTAAAACTCCTTTGGGATCTCGGAGTGAGGCTTCCCTTCTGCCCAAAAGAGAAATCCTCCGGAATCCTATTTTTACACCAAGCCGTCAGACTGGACTTAGCGGCGCGCCCCTCCTTCTGCAGCGGTCCCAGGAGGAAGGGGCCCGGGCTACACCTCGCCGCCTCGCCGCCTCACGCACACCTCGTTAGGAAGAGTAACAGACACTCACCTAAGAACAGCAGGCGACTCTAGTGTGTCAAGGGGATGATTTCTTTATACGCTAAGCTGACTGCAGAGGCTGTGTTTGTTAGACGTCTTTCGTAACTAGGTGAAATTTTTTTTTTCTTTTCTCTCTTTCTTTTTTTATATCTTTTTGGGGAAAGGGTGTTTGTTTCATTCCTTGGATTGGATTGGATTGGATTTCGTAACAGGGTTGGTGGTGAGATGTAAATGTATCTTTCTTTCATATTATTTTCGTTTTAGTTTCAGGTCTGGGTTAGGTTAGACACAATTATTGATGTGGTTCCTTTCTCCGTGTTCCTAGGTTTAATTTGATTTTGTGTTTATTATGGTGGCTTATGTTTAACAACTTTAGGACAACGTTCAAATATGGTCGAATATGAGGTTAGTGTCGAAATCATATTAATGTACATTTTATTCCATTATTATCTTGTATAGTTAGATTTTTCGATTAAAAGAATAATAACTTAAGATTTTAACCACCGTATACATGTAAAGGATGCCTCTGTGTTGCTTTTAACTTCCATTAAGCTTACAATACTAGATAAGTGTTACGTCTGACCGTAATCCTGTGTTGTCGAGTTTATGGTCACGTTAATTGAGGTTAGGGTAGGGTTTACAGCTTTATCCCGCCTCTCAGGGCAGTGAGGGGAAGGTCTCCCGGCGGTGCCCTAAGCTACAACCACCACCACCACCACCACCACCACCACGCTGTCGAGAAGGTTTCAGTCTTACACACTTTTTTCCACTTTCACGGCTTCCACAAAGTCCATTTTCCTGTAAGTCTCATGGGGAGGCTCTGGAAAAATAAAAAATAAACAATACTGGTAGGCACAATGGGCACTTATAGGCACCTCTACACACACACACACACACACACACACACACACACACACACACGGCCAAGATATCCTAAGCAATTATTTACCATGTATTTATTTCTTAATAGATTACAACTTGTATTATTGCTTGTATTGTTCCTATCTGTCTGTCTGTCTGTCTGTCTGTCTGTTTGTCTGTTTATCTCTGTCATATTACCATTTACTTTCAAATTTGTATGCCTGTTTTGTTATGTTTTATTTTATTTTTTTTTGGTAAATTTGTCTTTTTTTTCTGAGTGTGTTCTTTTTCTATATGCATCTGTCTCTCTCTCTCTCTCTAACCCCTTCAGTCCAGTAACGCATTTTTACCTTCAGTTTGGGGTATGATTTGACGGTTTTATTGACATTAGGAAGGGTCTTTGGAGGTCAGAAGGTTAATGGCCACAGTCTCTACTATTCTAAAGCCCACAGGAGTCTCTAAAGCTGTGGAAAAGCGATAGTTCTAAACAAAATAAATATAATAATGAAAGTGAAAGAATAAAAAGCATATCTATAAACTTTGAAAATTGAAAAAAAAAAACACTTGAATTTATAATCTAAACTGTACAAAACTAACAAACATTTTTTTTTATGCAAGAGGGGGAAGCTGGACAACGGCTGAAAAATAAATAAATAAATGAATAACAATGTAAATAAAACTACCACTAATTTGCCAGTCACAAGTTCACAAGAGTTAGGCAAAAGAAAGAAATACTTCCAACACTGACTCAAACTCTGCCCTCTCTCTTTGGAACACTACTAATGGCCACAGGCTGTACTATTGATAATCCCAACATGAATTTCTCAACACACAAAATCGATAAATAATGAGGGTAAATACGAAAAAAAGGGGAAAAAAATGAATACCGGGAATGAAAAAGTTAAAACCACATTTATAAACTAGAAAAAAGAAAAGAAAAATGATTAAAGAAAACACATCTGTAAAAAAAAAGAAAAATTATTAAAAAAACCACATCTGTAAACTAAATAAGAAAAAGAAAAAAAAGAAAAAGGATTAAAAAAAAACACTGAATTTATAACCCAAACTATGAAATGTACAAACTAACAAACAAAAATTATTAAAAAAAAGAAAAAAAAACACTGAACCTAACCTAACCTAACCTAACCTAACCCAAACAGTAAAACACACAAACTAACGAACAAGACTCACCACACTCCCGTACACTCTCATCCTCCCCTGCTGAGCAATCCGCCACGCCATTGCATCTGAGGGGGAGGGCCACACACTCCCCTGGGGCGCACAGGAACACCTCAGCCGTGGCATTACACCCCGGGGCACTCAGCTCAGGGGAGAGGTAATCCTTAGACACTCCCTTTGTGGTGGAATAATCTCCCTTTGTGTCTTCCCTGGGGCGTGGAGGAGGTGGAAGGGAGGCAACAGGTGGAGCGGCCAGCAGATGTAAAGGGTTCGATCTTCCACTGTGTTCTGGGGTGGAGTAAGGTGGAGGGAAAGTGTGTGCGTTAACGGGTAGGTGGATTGAAGTTAGGGATGTACACACACACACGCACACACACGCACACACACACGCAAACGCACACACACACGCACATATAGATATTCTTTTTTTTTCAGTTTTTAGTAGGGAAGGGAAATGGGGGTAGTAGTAGTAGTAGTAGTAGTAGTAGTAGTAGTAGTAGTAGTAGTAGTAGTAGTTGGTTAGTTATGAAAATGGTAAATGTCTCCTCATCTA
>CM035202.1:9685100-9705086 GCA_020233015.1 Callinectes sapidus | reverse complement strand
GTACCTCTCCAATATCAATTAGGAACACTGAGAAAGCTTCAATAAACGAAAATAATTAAAGGGAAGGGAAGGGAGAGGCAAAAAAAGAAAACGCAGGGTGGAGGAAGGTGAGGGGAGGAAAGGGAGGTAAGGAGACGCGGGGAGGGGAGAGGTGAGGGGAAAGAAAGGCAAGGAAACACGAGAGATGGGAGATAAGGAGGAAGGGAGAATGGTGTTAAGGAAAGAGGAAGCGTGGGATGAATAAAGGTGAGGAAAAGAATTGAGGGGAAAAAAAGGAAATGAAAGGAGATAAAGTTAGGGGAAAAAGGGGTTCAGTTTTTTTCTTTCTTTTTTTTCATCCTTCCTGTTTTTTTACACTTTCTGGTCTCTTTTTCTTCCTGTTTCATTTTTTCTACTTTTTCCTACTTTCTCTTTTTCCTTTCTTCCCTTTCCTTCCTTTTTCCTACTTTCTCTTACGTATCTCTTCCCCTTTCTTCCTTTTCCTTCTCTTCTCTTCCCTTTCCTGCTTTCTCGTACTCTTTTCCTACTTTCTCTTACTCTTAGCTTCCTTTTCTTCCTCTTTTTCCTACTTTCTTTTACTATTCCCAATTTTTTCCCTTTTCCCACTTTCTCTTAATCTCCTCTTCCTTTTTCTTCCTATTTACCTACTTTTTTCCTACTCTCCTCTTCCTTTTCTTCCTATCATTTTCCGTCTTATACTCTTCCTCTTTCCTTTCTTCTATCAGGTTATTGCCTTTCCTCCTCCTAGACATCCTCTTCCATTCTTCCTTGCTCCTCCTCCTTTCTTCCCTGTTCCTACTCTTCCTCCTCCTCCTCCTTCTCTTCCTTGCTCACTTTCCCACTTCGTAACCGACTCAATCAGATTAAAGGAAGGAATTCGAGCCTCTTGTTATGGAAGATTCCTTTATCCTGCTTCCTCCATTAAGTGTGTCCCAAGGGATTCCACTCGCCACCTCCTCTATCCGCTCATTGATGTAAAGCTCCCGAATCGACGACTTCTTTTTGTGTTAGTGGTGGTGGTGGTGGTGGTGGTGGTGGTGGTGGTGGTGGTGGTGGTGGTCTTTCTCTGTTTATTTGTTTCTCCACTCTTTATCAAATATTTGCTTTTCCTTTTGTTCTTTCTATACATTTTTTTCAATTCTTGAGCAACACACACACACACACACACACACACACACTCTCTCTCTCTCTCTCTCTCTCTCTCTCTCTCTCTCTCTACACTAATTATCCACCTCAATTTTAGTTCGGCTCCCCAAAAATAGACAGACGGAAGGAAAATGCACTCGAGCTTTAGAAATTTCCCTTTCATCCTTTAAAATTCAACACAAAGGATGCCTCAAGTGTTATGGAAGATCAAGAAAAGACCGTAATGGGGGAGCTCCACTTGCTGTTGTTCTTGTTGTTGTTGTTGTTGTTACCATTTGCTATTGTTGCTTTTTGTGTTTTTGTTTTGTTTTCATTAGTGTTGCGTGTTATGATTTTTTTCAGGTTTGATTGATTTCTTCTTTTTTTTCTTTTAGTTTTTTTTTTTTTTTGTTGTTGTTGTTGTTGTTGTTGTTGTTGTGGTGGTGGTGGTGGTCTACTTGGAAACCTTCTTGTTGTTGTTGCTGTTGTTGTTGTTGTTGTTGTTCTCTATCTTCTCTTTTTCCGTATATCTTATTTATTTTTTTCAGTTTTATTCTTATTCATTTTGGGCCTCTTCTTGTTTCTTTCCATCATCATCATCATCATTGTCCTGTTTCTTTCTTTTCTCTTTTTCTCCTCATTCATTTTTATTGCCCCATTTTTCTTATCTTTCTTTTTCTTGTTCTTCCATTTTTGGTGTGTATATATTTTTCTTCTTATTCTTCCACTATTCTTTTTCTTTTTCTTCTTTTTTCCTCCTCTTCCTCCTCCTCCTCCACCATCTTTTATTTTTCCTCATTCTTACTTTCCTTTTCTGTCCAAGTTCCTGTTGCTTCACACACTTTTTTTTCTCAAGCAATTATATAAAAAAGAGTTGGCGTTTCAAGCATTAAAGTTGAAGCTTCATTCAATTATCTCACTCTTGTTTTCCTTCTTTTTTTCGCTCCTTTTATTGTATTTTCCAGGCCAGCAGCTGTAAACGGTCCTCAGTGAAATTTCTTAAAACCAAAACTAATTAAACCCACTCTTTTCTTGGACCAGGTGAGAGAGAGAGAGAGAGAGAGAGAGAGAGAGAGAGAGAGAGAGAGAGAGAGAGAGAGAGAGAGAGAGAGAGAGAGAGAGAGAGAGAGGAAGTAGAGAAGTGATTAGACAGAAGGAAAAGCGGAGGGAAAGAAAGAGAATATGGGAGATCATACAAAGATTTCTCAAAAAGGACTCTTCCTATTACAAGTGGAGGAAGATTCACGAGATCCTTCGCCGGCAGTTCCTGAGCGGCCTAAGGAAACAATCAGGACTCAGAAGGGAGAAAGACAGAGTAATTGAGTACTAAAGCAAGTAAAGACGGTAACTATTTGAGTATTCACTATTTAACCTAACTGGAGTTTAAGGAGAGTACATAAAGAGAGAGACATATAGACCTGACTAGTTGTAAATGACATGGTACTGCGTGGAAGGACTATAAGAAGAGACGCGAGGGACGGAAAGAAATGGCTGAGGATTATAAGGATTTGCTGAGGGTATGTTTGAGGGTTAAGACAGCTGGGTTATAGAGGAATGCATGAGGTGAGAAGTGGGGACTGGCTGGGGACTTAATGGGGAGGGGGTGAGGCGCCTTCCTGTGGGATCGAGTGACTTGGTGATCAGGGAAGAGCAAGACTTCAAAGTGACCAGGAATTTAATTAGGCGAGGCAGGCATGAAAATGTATTGCACGCACTCCATGACCTACGCGGGAAGGTCACTATATAGTCCCTCGCCTCATGAGGGTGCTGTGGTTTTCACGCTGCACCTTGTTGAATACTGCACACACTCGCATCATATAATATACCTACATTCTACAACTCACAGCATACAGGGCAAATATATCTCACCACAATGTATCGAACTGAGTATTTGCTCGCATCATATACAGTGCACACATATTTATACTCGTGCAAGTATGGACAGACACATAAATACATGCAAATATACTTATTTATAGGCAACTAACTACCCAGATAATCCATTTTCACGCGCCGCGCCAGAATACTCACTCATATTGACTAAATGATTGTTGGCATTATACATACACACATACATACATATATAAATAAATAGATAAGTACATAAATACATTGAAGTAAATACCCAAGTAAATTTTGAATGAGGTGCGCCTAATCGAACATCTGCCGTTGATTGGGTGTCCGCTACATTTTCTCACGACACAGGTACTCCCAGCGACTCGATACTGAGGTGAACGGGAGTCCTGACTATTTACGTGAGTGAATCAAAATCCATCACTTCCAGCCCAGCGATGCGGTCCAATACTGCTCAATGCCTCCACTTCGCCAGACCATCGATAATTTCAAGTTCGCACGCTGCCATTCCTGTTTACTAAATGTCAATCAAACACGCCACCACCTCTCTTATCCTCATCACATCTACAACTCCTCCCTGCCTCACTACGGACAGGGATACTCTACGACACTTATAGGTTAAAGCTACATGAGTCTCTAAAGGTATATATTTTTGCAAGGTTCTAGTAACAGATTAGCGGACTTTCTGCATTATTAGCAAGGTAAATGCCCTTCAGAACCTGACTAATCATTTATCTGACCCTTTATAGAAGTATTGATGGTAATCCAAGTTCCATCCGCATCTTATTTTTGTATTAGTTTATGTAAAAGAAAGGAAGATGTATGTAAGTGCAAAAAAGTCAGGTGCGTTATTTGTCACTGTTCTCATACCCAATGTTTTTACTAATCACCAAGGATAAAAACAAAACCAAGAAAAAAATCACAAAACGTTTCTCTCACCACCCAAAAAATGGAAAAAAAATACTAAAGAAGATCTGGTTCAGGTTTCAAAGGTGCCTTGACTTTAGACTCCTCCAGCTGACGCTCTCTTTACAAACCTTGGCACCTGACAGACTGCAAGGTTGAGGACTTAAGATTGAAGGGAATAGCTCGGCATAGTGGATATAAGGGCCATATTCTCTCCGTGATTATTTTCAAACCCCAGAGATGATTAGCAGAGTTCTCAACAGTTTTTTTTCTTTATATGATGTAAAAATCCTGCCAATCTATTAAAAACAGACTTAAAAACCCGTATCACTATAACTAAAGCCTTTTTAAAGTAGTGGTGGTGCGAAGCAAAAGTTTCAGGATATGGTGCAGAATGTATGTGCAGTGAGGCAGGATTCTTGACTTTTGGCCATGACTGTGAAGTGCTTACCTGGCTTACTAGGAGTGACGTGTCCAACCCCAGCTTCAGATAATTTCATTCACTATGGGTAAATTATTGCCAACTCACCATCACTCTAGCAACTTACAACGTTCAACAACGTTTTCTCATTATCACTATATGTATAACCTAGAGGCTTTATAGAAAAAAATTACAAAACACAAACAGAAAACGGAAATGATATCTGAGAAACTACATGAACAGTCAAAGAAAATAGAAAAAGAAGCCGAAGATAGCAAGGGAGGAACGAGGACAAACAAATAGAGAAACAAGAAAATAAACTCTATACTTAAATTTCGGAAAAGTAAAGTTATAAATTTGTCAGTACATATCAGTTTTAATTGGTATCATCTGATCTAAGTACAAACACAAGATTTATTAGTCGATGTTCATTCTTTACGACGAAGCTTCACTGAGGCCTAAAACTGGAAACTGGGGAAAGACCGGGTGACTAAAGGAGAAACTGGTGACTGAGGGAGGTAATACAGACTAGGGAAGGAAAATCTCGCAGGCTCCGTCCGGTAATGAGTGGTCAGAAAATAAAGGTCAGAGTGTGGTAATGTGGAACGAATTTTTATGGAGGGAATGGAGGCTGTGAGAACAATGTGTGTGTGTGTGTATGTGTGAGGGAGGGGGATATTTTAGATTATGAGATCGAAACCGAAATAATCTATATGGAAGAAATGTGGTGAGGATGATAGAAAACGAATACTTTTACACTTTCTCCAAAAATCTTAGTAAAAGTTGAAAAAAAAAAATCGCGAGGAAAATAAAAACCAGTGCCATTAACCCCAGACAGTGAGGACCCGACATTCCTCTCTTCAGCAAGTCATCCGAAAATCTGTGTGTAACTATAACTCTCGAAGATGATCTGTGCTGTATAGTTAATTTCCTCGGCCCTTCCCTCGCTCCGCTAAGGTAACATCAGACGGCATCAGTGTCTACTCCCACATTCACATTCTGACAGACCCTAAACTCTATGCACCTCTCAAGCGTCAGTCCTGCGGAACACTCTGCAACAGGTTTTTGGTTGTAAATTGATATGTGGGAGGCGGAAGTGTGGTTG
The DNA here is from genome assembly GCA_020233015.1 of Callinectes sapidus. Classification (NCBI taxonomy): domain Eukaryota; kingdom Metazoa; phylum Arthropoda; class Malacostraca; order Decapoda; family Portunidae; genus Callinectes; species Callinectes sapidus. The sequence goes on along the minus strand of CM035202.1, from coordinate 9,699,675 downwards.
GCGTCCCGTGCCAGGCTGGGAAGCTCGCCAAGGATACGTAATTAAAGGCTGAAAAAAAGCTCGGGTTAAGAAACTGGAAGGTCGCTCCGCCATGCCTGTGGGGACTGTGACGTCACACTGTTTACATTTCAGTCGCCGCCGAATGGGACGTATTCAGAAATGCTGTTCTCTTACCACGAGTATTTTTCAAAGATAACAGAGATGTGAATAGTCGGATTGTCAAGAGTGTTTTTTCTGTTGATAATGTTGCAATATTATCAATCTGTCACTAGAACCATGAAAAACATCCTCAAGTCCAGTATAGTTTCAACTAGAATGTACTGAAAGAGTCGCTTTAATAATGTGATACAATAGCTCGTGTCTCAGCAAGGTGACACTTTTTTTTTTTTTTTTTTTGGCATGGACACGTGCATGACAAGAACACTGTAAAAAGTGACAGAAGCTACAACCACGAATACTATGAAGCAAATACTACAATACTTCATAGCACAATATGAGAGGGAAAATATCCGAATGTTGAAAGCGATAAACACACACACACACACACACACACACACACACACAGAGAGAGAGAGAGAGAGAGAGAGAGAGAGAGAGAGAGAGAGAGAGAGAGAGAGAGAGAGAGAGGGAGGGGGGGTTGAGGTTGAAAGAGTGGATGACTGTGAGATATTGAGTGGATTTCGTTGTTCAGTAGGCGAGGGTGGTAATCTAGGGCTAAGTGGATGGAAGTGTGTGCTTAGTGGAGTGAGCTTCGGTGGTGAGAGGGTGTGAAGTGAAGTGAAGTGAAGGGTGAAGGGTGAAGGGAAGGAAGGGAAGGAAGGGACGGCCAGAGTCTTAAGGAATGGTAAGTTGTGAGGAATTGGTTGTTGGTTATGATTTTTTATTTTTTTTATTTTTTGAGTGAGTTTCGGTGCTAAGAGAGTGTGAAGTGAAGGGTAAATGGTGAAGGGAAGGAAGGGACGGCCATTGTCTTAACAGATGGTCGTTATTTTTTTATTATGATTCTTTTTCTATCCTTGTTTTAACCGCTTCTGTACCGCAACATATGTTTACCACGAATTTTGTGTTTGATTGGACGGTTTTATTTACATTACCAAACATCCATTATGGTCAGAAGATTAATGTTCTAATAAAACCCCATATTTATTCGCCACCGTTAATATTGTGATAGTTTGAAAATATTGAACTAAACTCTACATTATTTTTTTTCATATCAACATATTCCTTGTTATTGTATTCACTTGTGTCTTGGTATCTTGTCTTGTTCAATGTAATGGTTCCCTTGATAATTGTTCTCTTCTTTTCCCTTCACAGGTAAGTGTACGGTGGAGGATCTTAGCGATTGGTTGACTTACTGAGTGATTGAGTGAGCAGCGACATCATTGGCCGCCCTGACTGAACGGTTGCAGGGAAGGTAGGTGAAAGAGGAGCAGGAGGAGGAGGAGGAGGAAGAAGAGAAGGAGGAGGAGGAGGAAGAAGAAGAAGAAGAAGAAGAAGAAGAAGAAGAAGAAGAAGAAGAAGAAGAAGAAGAAGAAGAAGAAGAAGAAGAAGAAGAAAGAGAAGTATAAAGAAAATTTGATTGATTTGCGAGGGATGGTTTATTTTTGCCTATACACATCTCTCTCTCTCTCTCTCTCTCTCTCTCTCTCTCTCTCTCTCTCTCTCTCTCTCTCTCTGTCTCTCTGTCAATTCATAAATATTCCTTCACAAAAACTACTTAATAACAAACATTGACTTTTATAAGTTTGAAGCTTTCAGTCTTAACTTTAAACACACACACGCAAAAACAAAGATCCTTTAAAACCATCATCTCTATTTGTAACACCCATACATATGACGTGACACGCATACATACATACAATACATACAATACATACATACATACATAGATACATAACCCATAACTCACCTCTGACATCCATTTCCTAACTGTTACCTGTAGTACGTGTGTGTCTGGATGGTATTTGAGCGTCACCGTTAAGATACAGGAAGTTCTCACGTGATGTGTCTGCATGTCACTGCTCCAACACGTGTTTTGCTCATATATTGAATCTAATTGGGTGTTTGTGATGCCTCTCTCTGTGTCCCCCCTTACCCCTCAAAATAGATTACGGTCACGCTACATGCCTTTACTTGGGCTTAGCGTGGCGAAGGAAAATAAAAACAGGTGTGGGAGGGAAAAGGGAAATGTAAAAGGAGAAAGAGAAGTAGGAGAAGGAGGAGCAAGAAAAGGAGTAAAAGAAAGAGGCAAACGAAGTAAATGGTTTTGAAAAGTTGGTTAGGTTTTCTGAAGGAAGGGGAAGAGGAAGGAATTGTAGTGTTATTGGGAGTAGGAAGAAAAGGAGAAAGAGAGGGAAGAGAAGGAAGGAGGAGGTATATAGTTAGTAAAGAAAACAAGGTAGGAAGAAAACAAAAGTATTTCCTCGTGTGTGTGTGTGTGTGTGTGTGTGTGTGTGTCATTCATATTGCAAAAGAAAAGAAGGGGAAAAAAAGCAAATAGTAGTTCCAACATACAGTACACAACGTAATAATGGACCATCACTCTTTCACCGTCACTTACGTACATGCACAGTTGGTATAAAATGAATAAAAAGAAAAATATTAATGCACACACACACACACACACACACACACACACACACACACACACACACACACTTTTCCTCCTGAAAGGCTGAATTGGAGACTGAGAATTGCAAGCTCGTTTCCCTCAGCACAATTCTCCCGACAGCGTTTTATTACATTTACATATTTACTTTCAATGACCGGGATTTTTCATTGGCCTTTATTTATTTATTCATTTATTTATTCTTTTTTTTTTTATTTCGTCTCTCTCTGTGTGTGTCCTCCATTACTGTTATTGTCCCTCGTTTTCCTTGATTATTTCTCGCTGAATCACTGGGGAAACAATATTCGGTAGATGTACTGTGGCGGAGAGGAAACAAAAAATACATTGGAATGGTAAGGAATCTCTCTCTCTCTCTCTCTCTCTCTCTCTCTCTCTCTCTCTCTCTCTCTCTCTCTCTCTCTCTCTCTCTCTCTCTCTCTCTCTCTCTCCGCTCAACCTTTCCCAGGAGATCTTATGAACCCGGAACATCTGTGTCTCAAAAGAGGATTGGTATTTGCTCCCCACCTTTGATGTCACTATTATTAACCTGCGCATTTTTTCCCTTTATCAAGAGCATGCATATTACACAGGGACGGCGGGGAGAAGTGGAGTGCTGGACTGGAGAAGGAGAGAGAGAGAGATAGAGAGAGAGAGAGGGTAGGAGGGGTAGGATGTAAGGAATGGGACAAGGTAAGGAGAGAGAAAGAGAGAGAAAAAAAAGATATCTGAGGTAAAAATTGAAAGAAATAGAAGTGTCATAGTACGAATGGATGTAAATAAACGTGATAGAAAGTTGAATATGATGAAGAATGAGAGAGAGAGAGAGAGAGAGAGAGAGAGAGAGAGAGAGAGAGAGAGAGAGAGAGAGAGAGAGAGAGAGAGAGAGAGAGAGAGAGCAGGATGGGAGTGAGTGGTGGGCAGGCAAGGAATGGAAAGATGCGAGTTTTCTGGGGAAGCCTTCGCGGAGGAAAGAAAGAAAGGAATGAATGAAGGAAAGAAGGAAGGAGGGAAGGAGAAAAGTATTCCGCTCCACACACACACACACAAAAAAAAAAAAAGAAAGAAAGGAAAGGAAAGGTTGGTGAAGAAATGACGTCTGTGACTGTGGAAAGTTTTAGAAATTGAAGTGTGGTAGTTATGGGATGTCCTGAGACGCGCGGGAGGCAAGACAGACACACACATGATTGCAGGTGAGGAGGAAACGTGTCGCCGTCATATTGTGTGTGTGTCTGTGTTGGCTGTTGTGCTGGAGTGTTGTAAAATGTATTGGGATTCCCTTGTGTTTCTTTTTATCGTTTTGTGATTGCTTAACGAGGATTCTTCACTCGGAATAGGAGAAAAAGAAGCTCATGAATAGTTCTCTGCGTATTTATTTGGGTGTAATGGAAGGTGTCATGATTATCTAATGTTTTCATGATTCCAGGCATAATTTGATATTGACTCTATACCATAACTGGAAAAATCACTGACTGATGGAAATGCTTTGGATGATTTTAAGATTTATTTTGTGTTTTCACGATGTTATGGATTCTATATTTCATCAGTGAAGAATATGCTTACGACAATCGGACTGAGTTACTTTTATTGACCTTCGAAAATAATCCTTCTGGGAGCTCAAAGTGTTTCAAAATACCAGATTTGATACACAATTATATTAAAAAAAACTCACACACACATTAATCCTTCCCAGCATTCTTTCACAACTTCAAAGAAAAAAACACAGAATAGTAACCCCGTACCTTTACAATTACTAAGGAAGGGACATCAAATGGAAACACGTATGTAGATTATGAGTTAAAGGTGTGAATGGGAAGAGAGGGAGGAGAGTGGGTTGTGGTGGTGATGGTGGTGGTGGTGGTGGTGGTGGTGGTGGTGGCATAGAGGTGTGCGTGGGATGTTAATGGGAGAACTATTAGGTTGACGTTGAAACAAGTGTAACAAGACGGAACGAAGGTTAGGGAATAGAGGTGAAATTAGGAACTGATGACATTACGCCGCCTGATAAAGAGTAACGAGCTCAAGATGAAGAAGATGACCCAGGAAATTAGGACACTTAGAATGAATGAAGATTGTTAAGGTAGAGAACATGATAGAAAAAAAAAGGAAAAGAAATTAATACCCCCCCCAAAAAAAAAAAAAAAGACAAGATATTTGAAGGTAGTGTTGTTTGTGATGAGATGAATGGTTGAAGATGATTAAATAGAATAGTAAGGAAAAGTAGACGTTTTTTTCATGATAGAAGAGGAAGAGGAGGTGGAGTAAGTATAAGCTTCAAATAATACTCCACTATTTCCTTGCAAGAATAATTTGTTAGAGCTCTTCTGAATCTTAACTCTGGACTCAACACCCTCGTCCTTTCTCACTCTATTAGTCTGTCATCTTTGTTGTCGGTTCGTCCGCCTATCTGTGTGTGTGTGTGTGTGTGTTTAGTTAATCATTTTTGCTAGTCCCTCCTCCTCCTCCTCCTCCTCCTCCTCGTCCTCGTCCTCGTCCTCCTCCTCCTCCTCCTCCTCCTCCTCGTCCTCGTCCTCGTCCTCGTCCTCCTCCTCCTCCTCCTCCTCCTCCTCCTCCTCCTCTTCTTCCATCGTGCGTCTGTCAGTGCGTTAAGTTATTTATTCGTTCATCCCTCCATCAAATTTGCATTTTCATTAACTGCTCCCCGGACATGACTCGTCTTTTATGAAAGCATATTTCTCGCCACGCCGCGTATACATCATGAGCTCTTTATCTTCCACTTTATGAACGTCTGTGTCTTCTTTCCCCGCTTAATAATGGCCGCCCAGGGAAATCATTTATATTCCTGTGTTATGCGCCACTAATTTTTCTTTCCCTCCCCCTTTTTTTTTTAGTTCTCGTTCATTGTTAGTAGAAGTGAGTTGAGTGGCTTTCCGTGTGTCCTTTGAGTTGTTGGATCTCTTTTCTTATTTATTTTGTTGTGTTGTTACGTTTTGTCATTCCTAAACACATTCAGTACGGTGGTCCATCTGTCATGCATCCTCTGCCTGTCTTTGTCTTTACTTCCTGGTGTTCATGTATCCTTATGTTACTTTCCTCAGCACTTTATTTAATTAGAGTTCGTTATTTCTCTTTTCTGGATGTAAACTCTGCCATACCACGCTGCCCAGTAGAATTGGATCCATCTAATCAGTCATCTTTCCTCTCCATTCTTGCTTCTTTCCCGATTTCATTTATGTTTCTATATTTATTATTCTTTATTAGAGACAAATTAATCCAGAACACAATATTTACCAGAGGGTTCCGTCTCCCTCCCTGCTGTCCTTCGTTCCTTTATAATCATGAGGTACATAGGGGTGTTTTCTGCATGACTTCCTCTTCATCACGCTGTTAACCCCTTCAGTACTGGGACGCATTTTCATATTTATTCTGTCTACAATTTGTCGATTTTATACAGCTTCAGAAACTCATGTGAAAATTAAAATAGTACAAATTCGAGCCTATAATTTTCTGATCTCCACAGACCCTTCCTAATGTCAATAAGGTTTAGTGATACCCAAACCCATGGTAAAAAATGTGCCTCACTTCTGAAGGGAACTAGACAAATTCTCGCCGAAAAGCAATATCATACGAAATTACATCTTCTTAGCGCATGGGTGTACTTTCATCCTACTTTTTTTTCATCAAAAATTCCCAGAAAGAAACGCCATTGTAGAATTGAATCCACATCTCTATTTGTCTTTTCCTTTTCTCTTATTTTCTTAGGAATATCCCATTACTTCCTTTAATTTCCCTGATTTCCATTAACACTGACGGTTACTTAAAATCAAACTTTTCTTAAGGCAATATCATTACGAAATTCCATCTACTTTTCCTGCTGCCCTTCCTTCCTTCCTTCCTTCCCTCCATCCCTTCTTGTGTTTCCGAGTCCCACCTTGCCGTTCCTGTGTCCGCCATCGAGCCATCCAGCCGGCCAGCTAACCAGCCAGCCAGCCAGTCACCCAGCCATTCACCCACCCAGCCATCCACCACCCATCCATACACCCAATCACCCAGCCACCCAATCACCCAGCCAGCCAGCCAGCCAGCCAGTCAGCCCGGGGCCAAGGCGGCGGCGAACAAGGGTGCACACGCTTATCTTCTTCTTCAACCCAAAGAGCTAAAGTCTTGGTAATAAGTTAGTAACAAGATTTGAAAAGAGCTTTCCAGGGACCATTATAAGTTTGTAGTGGTTGCTCTGTTTGTCTGGGGGGGGTGGGGGGGAGGGACGGGGGTGTGGGGGGAGAGGAGAGCGGAGAGAAGGGAGAGTGGAGAGGCAGCACGGGAGGAGAAGAAGGGAAAGAATGGGATGCCTCGCGGGGAAGAGAGAGTAGCTTATGGAAGAAATGTTAGGGGGTCTAGCAGCCAGCAGGAGAAACTTAGCGGTGATAAAGTGAACTGAAGAGAGAGAGAGAGAGAGAGAGAGAGAGAGAGAGAGAGAGAGAGAGAGAGAGAGAGAGAGAGAGAGAGAGGGAGAGGGAGAGAGAACTAGTGGGTCATACAGGAAGAAATAGAGAATTGCGTCACTTGATAACTGGTCAGGGGGGCGGGACGGAGGGAGACTCAAGGTAAATAAAACACAAGTCCAATTTCCTTACACGTACATTTTGCTTTTCCGGTTCACTTCAGCTTTTGCCTCCGGTGGTCCCTTCCCTTTCCTTCCTTTCCCTTCCTTTCTTCCTTCCTTCCTTCCTTCCTTCTTTTCTTTCTTTTTTTCTTCCTTCCTTCCTTCCTTCCTTCCTTCCTTCCTTTTTTTCTTTCTTCCTTCCTTCCTTTCTTCTTTTCCTTCCTTCCTTCCTTCCTTCCTTCCTTCCTTCTTCCCTTCCCTTCCCTTCCCTTCCCTTTCCTTCCCTTCCCTTCCCTTCCCTTCCCTTCCCTTCCCTTCCTTCCTTCCTTCCTTCCTTCCTTCCTTCCTTCCTTTTCTTCCTTCCTTCCTCTTTCCTTCTCTTTGTCGTCCTTTCTCTCTCTCTCTCTTTCTCTCTCTCGTGTTTCTTTCTCCCTCCTAACTCTCTACTTTTTTTTTTTTATACGTCCTTTCCCTCTTCTCCTTCTTCTTCTCCTTTCTTCAGTTTTACTTTCCTTCTCTTTCCTTTGCTTCGTTCTTTTTTTTTTTCCTCCCAATCATCATTTTTTTCTTACCTTCATTCTCTCTCTCTCTCTCTCTCTCTCTCTCTCTCTCTCTCTCTCTCTCTCTCTCTCTCTCTCTCTCTCTCTCTCTCTCTCTCTCTCTCTCTCATTCATTTCATATCCTATTTTCTTTTTTTTTTATTCATTATATTTCCTTATTTATCTTGCGCTCTCATTTTTCTCCTTTCTTTTCCTTGCAATTAATCATTTTCCCTCCGCCTCACCTTCCTTCATCAGCCTTTCCCTTTCCTTATTATTTGTTTGTTCCCTCTTTTTATTTATTTTTTTTATTTTTGTTTATAATTCTCTTCTCTCCCTCGCTAATTGAGGTATTGTCTTTTTTTTTCTTTTTCTTCTTCTTCTTCTTCTTCTTCTTCTTCTTCTTCTTCTTCTTCTTCTCGTTACCTCATATTTTTTTTCCTTTACTCATAATATTATATTTTCGTATTTCTTCCTTTTTTAGTCCTCCTCCTCCTCCTCCTCCTCCTCCTCCTCCTCCTCCTCCTCCTCCTCCTCCTCCTCCTCCTCCTCCTCCTCCTCTTGATTTTTCCTCTTCTTTCCCATTACTTCTCCATTTTAAGCCTGCCCCCCCTCCTCTCTCTCTCTCTCTCTCTCTCTCTCTCTCTCTCTCTCTCTCTCTCTCTCTCTCTCTCTCTCTCTCTCTCTCTCTCTCGACCTACTTTACTTCTGACCCTCCCTACTTTTTTTCTTACCTCAGCATCTTTCCCTCCTTTCCTCCTTCCCTTCTTCTCTCCCTTCGCATTTCATTCCGAGTCTCCACCTAACATTTCTTTCTCTCCCTTTTCTTTCCTTCTAGTTCCTTCCTCTCCCTCCCTTCCTCCTCCTATTCTAATCTTGCCTCAATACTGATATCTCTATATTTTCTCTCCACATGCTTCACTTTCCTATATTTGTCTTCGCTATTTGCTTGCATTATTCCTGTCTATTTATTTCATTCTTCGTTATATCTGTTTATTTCCTTCCTTTTTACCCTCTATTTTCTTTTATTTCTAGCTGTTTTTTCTTTCACTTGGTTCTATTTGTTAATCTGATTTCCTTTCATTCTTGCTGCATCTCTTTATCTCTCTTTTCTGCTGTTTTTCATTTATTTTTTTCCTCCGTATTTACTTGTCTTTCTCCTTTCGTCTACCCTCCCACTTTTCTTACTTCTTTCTCTTCTTTCCTTCCGAGTTATTGTTTTTTTATTACTTCTTTCACCTTACTTTCATAATTTCATTCTTTTTTTTCTTCCATCCTCTATCTTTTCTTCTTTCCTTCATTTTCAGTCATTGTTTTATTTTCCTTCTTTTACTACTAACATATTTCTCAACCACTCCTTTCCTTCACAGTTTCCTTCTTCTTCCTCTCTCTCCTCCCCCTGTCCTTCTCTTCATTTCGCTTCTTCAATCTAGTTCACTTTTTCTGTTATATATTTCACTTCTTCTTCTTCTTCTTTCTCTTGAACCCTTCCCGTCTTCCTCCACACTTCACTCCCGTATTTCCATCTCCCTACCTCCTTATTCTTTCCTTCTCTCACCCTCGCATCTTCAACCTAATTCTCTATATTTCCTTCTACATATTTTCCTCTCCCGTAGCTCCCTCCCTCGGCTTCCTCACCTCGTTCGTCTATTTCTTCTCGTCCTCCATCTTCCCTTCCCTCACCCTCGCTCCTTCAACCTACTTTTCTGTATTTTCAAATAGATATTTTTTTTCTCTCCCTTCTCTCATTCCCTTCCCAGCCTCCTCTTACCTTCCTGCCTCCCTGCCTCACCTCCTACCCGTCTCCTTCAGCACAGGTAAGGCAGGGCGGGGATGAGCCGTCACCCCCCCCCCTCCTCCTCCTCTCCTGCCCCTGCCGCGCCTCCCTTGCCTGCCTCAAGTATCGACAAGCTGTCTCGATCCCCTGCCCACTGCGATTAATAGTATTTCTCAGACAAACTTTCCACTGGTCATGTCTTTTTTTTTTGTTCTTGTTTCCCTCTCTCTCCTGTGTGTGGGGGGGGGGATAGGTGGGTGTGGGTGTGGGTGTGGGTGTGGGTGGGGGTGGGTGGGTGGGTGGGTTTGGGTGTGTGTGTCCTTTAAATAGAGAAATACACGTGAGGGGAGGAAGATGGAAAAGGCTGTACTGTTTTCCCGAGGGTTGTTTATATGTATTAGTGGTGACGGTAGTGGTGGTGGTGGTGGTGGTGGTGGTAGTAGTAGTGATGGTGGTGGTGGTGGTATTGATATTGTGGTGTAGTGATTTTGTTGTTGTATTGGTATTAGTGTAGTTAATATCTTCATCAATGTTCATAGTAGATATAGCTGTACTAGTAGTAGTGGCAGTTGGCTGATATGAAATATTTAGAATACATCTGTACTGGTTAGGTTTAGATTAGTGTTAGTGGTGTGAATGACAGATTGGCAGCAAGAGTGGCAGTAATAACAGTAAAGATTGAGCCAGGATTTTCGTCACCCTCTACAGCGCAAGAGAGCACAGTATGTATATATTTGTTGTGTGCATTCCAAGTAGCCTCGCCTCCTTCCTGGAAGCAATACTGCAGGGAGAGATGCTGACTCTTGCCTTACCTTGCCTTGCGTACTGCTCCTCCTCCTCCTCTTCTTCCTCTTCCTACTCCTGCTGCTGCTGCTGCTCTGTTTTTCCTCAGCTCTGTTCTTTTAGGTCAATAGAACTTTTATTTTCCTTTATCTCTTTCTATTTAGATGGTGTAATCTCTCTCTCTCTCTCTCTCTCTCTCTCTCTCTCTCTCTCTCTCTCTCTCTCTCTCTCTCTCTCTCTCTCTCTCTCTCTCTTACACACGGATGCTCTCAATTTTCTTTTCTTCTCCCTCTCGCACCCCTCCATTTCTCTTCCTCCTCCTCCTCCTCCTCCTCCTCCTTCTCCTTCTCCTCCTCGTCCTCGTCCTCGTCCTCCTCGTCCTCCTCCTCTTCCTCCTCCTCCTCGCTACATAATACGTCATCTTCGGGTCACTGCTTCCTTCCTCTTCCTATATAACACTTAACTGCACCCATTATCCTCTCTCTCTCTCTCTCTCTCTCTCTCTCTCTCTCTCTCTCTCTCTCTCTCGCTCTCGCTCTTGCTCGCTCTCTCGCTTTCTCGCTCCTCTCCCAATAGTCTCTCATTCCGCGGCCCTAATTGCTTGGAAGAAATGGTGTCCGTGATGGTGAAGCGGGTCTGAAAATGGTCCCCGGCGGCTGCCCAGGCCTCAGAGCTTCCCAATACTTGAGATTCTTGTGTCCTTCGATCTGGGTGTCGTCTTCATCGCCAATCTCCCGCCTAGTCCCCGTCGCCTCTCTGGTCGCTGGCTGGGTTGGGTGGAAGCTCTCTCTCTCTCTCTGTTGCTTGAAGTGTCTGGAGGTGGTGATTCAGTATGGTTAGGGTGCTGAGGAAAGGTGAAGGGTAATGGGTTGTGTAGGATGGGTTAGTAGGAAAGGGTAGGGTTTGGAATTATGATGTGTGTGGGTTGTGTTGTGTTGTGTTTTTGATATGTTGCTTGGTGTGTTAAGGGTGATTTGAAAATTGTGTCTTAAGATGTGTGGTGTGTGCTTCATCAAGATAGTAGTAATGTAAAACTTGCTACTTGTTATCGCTAAGAAAGAAAATTTAGAAAATTGAATGAGCTTTTTCTCTCAAAATAATAGGAGTGTTGTTCTTTAGGTAGAGAGGGGAACCTGTACACCTTTGCATTAAAAGTAAATGCTTCGGCCTGGTATCAAGGCGTAAAGGGAGAGACTTGGGAAGAAAACAAAGAGAAAGAAGAGACTGTCTTTTAACAATGAAGAAAGATACGACCGTTTTAACCAGTGAAAGCAAAGGGAGAATGCCAGTGAGGGAGATTCAAGGATAAAAGGGAGAGAAAAAAAGACTTATGTGCCCTAGATCAGGGGAAAGTAGTGGGTGTCATTCAGTAGATAAAGAAAGACATTACTTTTAGCAGCAGGGAAGGGAGAAAAACCATACCTTGCACTTTGTAGGTCAGGAACAAAGGTAACGGATATTCCTGAGGGGGCAAAGAGGAAAGGGTCTGTAGTTAAGAAGGGGAGGTGGAGTACCTTAGTTTTAGCAATGACAGTAAGGGAGGAGGACCATGGCTTGCAATTTCAAGGTTAGGAACGAGGTTAATGGCTTTTCCTGAAGGGGCAGAAGGGGAAAAGGTTCATGAGTCAGCCTGGAGTTAAGGGAGAAGAATGGGCTGATGGTTCTTTAAGGTGGAAACTGCAAGGGGAGTGTAGTATGGTTCCTCTTGTTGTGCTGAGGGAGGAGTCAAAGTTTGGGCTACTGAAGGGAGAGGAGGTGAAGAGAACTGGTAGTATAAGAGGGGTTGGTTCAGGGTGGTTCATGAAGGGAGGTGGGATGCAAGAGTGGTGGTAGAAGTGGTAGCAGTGATGGTGGTGATGATTTAATGATGCGTCTTTCTGTGGTGTTGTGGTTCGTGAGGTTACAATGGAGTCGATTCTTATAAATTTTTCGTTATTATTATTATTATTATTATTATTATTATTATTATTATTATTATTATAATCATTATTATTATTGTTATTACTATCATTATTGCCTTTATTTTTGTTATTTTCGCTGTTTTTTTACGATATTATTACTATCATCATCATCTTTTTCAATCGTTATTATTACTGGTACAATCATTCTTTTAGTTAATACTTCTTGATCTGGTTTTCCCCACCACCACCACCACCACCACCACCACCACCACCACCGCCACCACCCCACAAGACAGTAAGGAAATGATGAGTGCGTTACTTTTGTTCCCCTCTCGAGCACCAACGCTTCGTATTGACCTGAGCACCTGAAGTATAGATTATCTGCGTCTTGCTCACCGACTCTTCAAAGCAGTGACGTGTACACAATGGCCGGGTGACGGGAAAGAGGGAGAGAGGGAGAGGAGGATGGGGGAGAGAGAGATGAAGGGGAAGAAGAAATGGGAATGGGAATGAGTCATGATGAATAATGTGATGGGGACAATGATGTACAGTAGTAATGGAGGGTTTACTGATGGGATATGCTAATGAAATGGTGTTGGTGGTGGTGATGGTAATGGTGAAGGTTGCAGATGGTGATGGGAATACTAGGAGGGACTTGTTATTATAATGGTGATGGTCATAGAAATGATGAAGTGGTTTAGATAGTGTTGGCTTATGCTAATGAAATGGTGTTGATAGTGATTATAATGATGATGAAGATGTAAATGGTAACGGTGATACTGGAGGCTTGTTATGGTAATGATGATGATGATGACGACAGTGAAATACTAGAAATGGATAGCGTTACTGATACTAATGCAGTGATAACATTGATAGGAAGATGTTAATGATAATGACACAAAACCCTGGGGATGCTGATGCACATGGAAATAATGATAGTGAGGGTAATAGAATGATGGAAATAGTGAGTACTTCCTAATAATGTATGTCAGGGTTATGGTGGTTAGGTTGGAAATAGATTAGGGTGATGCATGGGAGAAGGGGAGTTTAATGGGGTTAGTGGGAGGGAAGGGCAAAATAGAGTTATAAATAATGAGAGGTAATGGGTTTATATACGCGGGAGGAATATGACGAATGGATAAATTTCTGAAGAGAGAGAGAGAGAGAGAGAGAGAGAGAGAGAGAGAGAGAGAGAGAGAGAGAGAGAGAGAGAGAGAGAGAGAGAGAGAATTAAGAGGTTCAGAACACTTCCCCTAAAGATTTTGAAACCTTAAGCATTTAAAGAGGAGAGAAGAAGGAGGAGAAGGAAGAGGATGAGAACACTCCATGTAATTTATTCTACTTGTTTTTCTTCCTCTTTTTCCTTCTTTCTTTATTTCTTTATCTTTTTATCTATTTTGTAAAGATTTTGGAACCTTGAGTATGTAAAGAGGAGAAATGAAAGAGGAGAAAGATGTGGATAAGAACGTAATTTATTTCATCTACTCTTTCTCTTTCTTTCATCTTTGTTATTTATTTACTATTTATCATTTATTGCCCCACAGCTTCATTCATCTTACTTTCACTGTTAACCTCTTCAGTATCGGGACGCATTTTCATATTTCATTTTGCTTATTAATTGTTGACTTTCCACAGCTTCAGAAACTCATGTGGGGATTGAAATAATACAGACTTTGGCCATCAATCTTTTCACCTCCTTAGACACTTCCTAATGTCAATAAAATCGTCTAATACCATAAAAAACTCGTGGTAAAAATGTGTCCCAGTACTGAAGGGATTAAACCGCCAGTTAGTCCTCCTCGTTTTTCGCCTTTCAAATCTTCTTCCTTCTGCTCACTCACTGCCACCTCCTCCTCCTCTTCCTCCTCCTCCTCCTCCTCCTCCTCCTCTTCACCAACTCTCAGCCTCTTTCTCGGCCTCTTCCTTCCACTCACTCCAACGCTCTCAAAAGACAAAAAATATGACGTCAACTTTAATTTTTACTTGGTGTCTTTAATATTAATCTCAGTCCATTGTTTTTTTTCTTTTTTTGTGTCGTGGAGGAGCAGAGACGGCCTTTGTTTCTCGTGCCGCCTCGCTCGCTGTCCGGTCGTCTTCAGGGGAAAAAAGACACTCTTGATCTTTTGCCTTAACTTCCTCCTGTTTTTCCAGTTGTAATGTGTGTTATTTTGATCTCATTTTGCTGTTAAATGTTGGGTATCCGGTTTTCTGCTCTTTTGCGATACTCTTTTCTATTTTCTTTCACTCTTTTTCTCTCTATTGTTTTATTGTTCAGTTTTATTTTCGTTTTGTCTTGTGTAATATAGTAATTTTTTTTTTCAAACCTTTTTATTTAATTGCTGTTATTACGTTTGAAGTTTTTTTTCCCTCTCTCTCTCTCTCTCTCTCTCTCTCTCTCTCTCTCTC
>CM035202.1:9572277-9592435 GCA_020233015.1 Callinectes sapidus | reverse complement strand
TCTCTCTCTCTCTCTCTCTCTCTCTCTCTCTCTCTCTCTCTCTCTCTCTCTCTCGCTCTCTCTCTCGCTCTCGCTCTCTCTCTCTCTCTCTCTCTCTCTCTCTCTCTCTCTCTCTCTCTCTCTCTCTCTCTCTCTCTCTCTCTCTCATATCGTGTAACATACTAATAAATATCAATCTTTTCTCATGTTTTCCTCTGTATGTTGTATGCTAGCGTGTTTGGTGATCCCAGTGCTGATTCAACACTGTAAGAGCCTCTGGTAACGGTGGAGGTGGTATTGGTGGTGGTGGTGGTGGTGGTGGCGGCGGTGGTGGTGGTGGTGGTGGTGATGGCAGCGGCAGTGGTGGTGGTAGTAATGAAGGAGGTGATGATGGTAGCGAAAATAGTAATGAGGTCGATAGTTTGTGATGGTGTTGATTACGCTGCTGCTACTACTACTACTACTACTACTACTACTACTACTACTACTACTACTACTACTACTACTACTACTACTACTACTAGGCAAAGTGAGGAATCCAATTGTAGTGGTAGTGGTAGTAGTGGTGGTGGTGGTAGTAGTGGTAGTGTTCTATGTTAGGACTGCGAGATTCAGGAAAGGCAAAATCATGGAAGAAAATGATACTTTATAATTTTTTCCTGCAGTGACGTGTATTATATTTTCAAGCCCTAATTTTTTTTCATCCTGGAACGCACTCAGAATTGATAAAAAAAAAAAGAAGAAAAAGAAGAAAAGTAATCAAAATTACCCATAATTCCCTTCGGGGCCTTGGCGGTATGTAGTGAGTTGGCAAAAGACACATACAAAAAAACATTAACCTACTTTTCGTGAGATTTAATTTCATGTTTCACTTTTTACTTGTGTTTTTATTAGACTTTTTAGTGCGAATTGGTACAAGGACACGAGCCAAAAAAAGAGAGAAAAAAATAATAAAGGAGGAAAAAAAAAAAAGAAAGAAAGAAAAACAGGATCCTGGACTGAGGTGAAAAAAGGAGTGAATTTCTTAAAAGATTTTGCATTTTTTTCGGGAGCCATTTTTTTTCGTCAATTTTACTCATACACATTTAATATATATTTTTTTTTCTTTCGAGGAAACTCGTATGGACACAGAAGAATAGAGAGATACGGCAGGATGTCATTGTGCCGCATTTTTGAGAAGTACAGTCTTGGCGTGGGAACAGGAAGGAATATTTCACAAGAAGGACAATGTGCTAAACTTGAATTTCCTTTTAAATATTGCTCCTCTTCTTTCTCTTCCTCTTCCACTTCTTTTTATTCTTGCCATTCTGATGTCACACACTTTATCACTTTCAAGCCCTCCTTTTTTGTACTTTTACATTCACTTCTCCTATTTTCATGCACTGCGGACTTTTAAAAGAATATTGGGCAAGTTTATGGATGAGGATGGTAGGTGGAATTAGGCAGAGGTGTTTACACAGGGACTGTCACGAATAGGTCTAACGGCATCTTGCAGCTTCCTTCATTTTCTTATGTTATTATGTTCAAATGTACTAATCTTACACCTCATTCGTTTCATTTCTCGCTTTCAGACTTCCTTTCAGTGGGCACATGCAAGCAGCTAGCCAGTGAGCCTTTTGTGGGTCTTCCCGTCTGGCACACCTCACACATTGCTTGCTCAGCTTGCATCCACTGCATGGCGTCAGATATAGCAGCTTGGTGAGGGACGCTCTCCACCCCCTGTGAATTCTGTGAGGTGCGTCAATACACGTTCATTGTTGACTCTGAACTTTCAAGGCTTTTGTCCTTGTATTAAGAAGAGACTAGGGAAACAGGGAGGTGGTAACGAACTCCTGCCTTAACTTAGAACATTCAAGGCTTTTCTCCATTTGTTAGGAACAGGCGTATGATGAACTAGGGAACAGAGGTGGTAAATGACTCCTGCCTTGAGTTAGAACATTCTAGGCTTTATGTTCTTTTCCTGAGATTCTCCAAAGAAAGAGTTTCTCTTAGAAGACACTCAAAGAAAAGGAAAGGAAAAAAGTGAAGCTGCATCCAAATGACCAACTTTCTCCTGCATCTGCACCCACCCTTGCTGTAACTCTTGGCAGAATCTTAAGTGGAAGTCATGCCATGCAATCGTGTTGCGTGTGCGTGTGCGTGCGCTTACGGGCGTCCGTCTGAGTGTGTGTGTGTGTGTGTGTGTGTGTGTGTGTGTGTGTGTGTGGTGACGTCACCAGTGTGGGCTAATCAAAGTAAATAGACAGGGTGAAATCGTAGGATATTCGCCTCATTAACTCCATCCCGCGTGCAATGTTCAGTGGTCTTTCTTTTCATTTTCCCGCGCCTCATCACCCGCTGCCGCCTGTGATTGCAACTTTCATCACACAAGTCAATTTGTATTATTTATCCTTTTTTTTTTTTCATCCAGGACGCGAATATTAGGTCACCTTCCTATTTTTTTTTCACTCCACCACCTCCCTTTTTCTCAGTATTTTCTTGTGTTCGTTTCTCTTTTTATTTTTCTTTGTGGTAATGGCAAGCTTTTTTTTTCAATTTTGCTTTTATTTTTTGCTATGCCTGCCCCTGTCCTTGTGAAATAGTGTGTGAAAAAAGCTTCTTGCGTGGTGTGGTCAGAAACGTACCCTTTTCTTATTATCCTTGAAGTCACAAAAGCAAAACGAATCTGAAAAATACATTGCAATTCTAAGGAACACTCTTTTATCCGTTTTACATTGATTTGTTCGTTATATTTGCTTCCTTGCTTAATTATTTACTGATTGACTGATTTACTTTTTCATTATCGCAAGTACATAATACAAATAACAAGGAGTTACCGGCACAGAAATGCGTGTTAAGCATTTGTACATATCTACATTATTTTCTATTTGTTTACCGTTCTTGCTTGAGAGAAGGAAGTAAGTTTTTCTTTTCTTTTCTTTCTCTATTCCTTGTGTTCCCTTGCTGGCTTTCTCCATGCTTAACTTGGTGTGAGTGTTCGTGTATTCCAGTGACGGGTCTGACCTAGGGCACAAGTGACACTCCTATTAGATACTGCAATAGGATAAAGATAAGGTCGTTCCGCCAACCCGCTCCCTTGCCCTGCATTCCCAATACACTCCTCCGCTCTGCAGTTACGTATGTGTGTGTGTGTGTGTGTGTGTGTGTGTGTGTGTGTGTGTGTGTGTGTGTGTGTGTGTTCGCGCAGAGGAGGGAAATTGACCTAAACTAGAAGAAAAGAGGAAGAAAGAAAATGACGCTACATGAACAACGTCGTCACTTACTTGCAGAAGTGCCATGAAGAATTGCACTTAATACTCTTGTGAATTCTTCGTGACGGGTAAATTTACGCGAAACGTGTTGTTATGTGTGCACCGCCATATGGCCTCAGTAACGTACAAAAACACTTGAATTTGTAGTAGATGATCGTGCAGAAAAGATAAATGTATACCAAATCATTACTTTCTCACTGGCTTATCATGTCCGGGATGAAAAAAAAGAAGATATAATGTGTTTTAAAGTAGTGTCACAACCACTATTCTGTTTTTCCCTCGGTCAGCATGCGTTGCTTCGCGATGTAATGCCTTCTGTGTATGCTGACTGGCATTCCGCTGCTGATACAACGCATATAATGTTTGGTAATGCGAATGTGTACACGTGAATCTCACTGCTTATTTGTTACTCTATTTTATGTCCTCCCTGAGAGGCTTTTTTCACGCATAGATGATTTCTTACACAGACACCCACACCAACCCAAACCACATGCCCCCCCACCCTCCCCCCCCACACACACGGATAGAGTACAGTATCATGTTTGCTCTTCAAAGTTTGCCCTTCCACACTCATTATTTGCCATCAACAGAAGCAGGAAAGGGATCTGTGTGTCTCTGGGTCTGCACATATACCAGTCACTGTCCTTGTTTTCCACCTGTTCTATTCCTTCCACCTTTATTGAATGTAGTGACGAGAAGATACACGTTGCTGGGGAAATCAGAAATCCTTTGCTCTCTCACTACGACTTTTTTCAAAGACCATAGAGATGAGTAGTTGGGTTCTTAAGAGATTTTCTTCTGTTAATAACGTAAAAATCTTGTCAATCTGCCTCTGAAACTTTAAAAACGCCTTAAAATACTCGTGTAAATTTAGATAAAGCCTTTTGAAATGGTGGAGGTGAAGTACTGAAGTGTTTGAGAATATGAACCTTAGTCTTTTCAGCAACAAGAGTTAGTTAGTAATTCAGTGCATTATATGGTTAGTAAAGAGTGTAGGATAATGTATTAGCTGCAATCTAAACTGGATTTTTTATGTGACCTTGAGCTTGTTGGGGATTCCTTCACCATTGCCACATTCTCTCTCTCTCTCTCTCTCTCTCTCTCTCTCTCTCTCTCTCTCTCTCTCTCTCTCTCTCTCTCTCTCTCTCTCTCTCTCTCCACCTACGTACCTTCTAAGGAGGTGGAGAAAAGTTGGAGAAAGAGAGCCCATGATGTGGTGGTAGTGGAGGAATCCCCCACATAAAAGTGTCAGTTTAGATTACAGCGACTCTAATCCCTTATCCATCTAACACACACACACACACACACACACACATGACGACGAGGCAAAGCGAGGATTCGAACACGTGCGTCTTTATGTAAGGCATCTGGGAACTCCACACCCTCCTGCCTCTCTCCCTACCCTATGCAACAATTTATTCAGCTCATTCCGCAGTTCAAATATCAACTTAAACACGTCAGCACATTCTTCCCTTTGAATAGCAAATACAGATTACTCCATCCTCCCTTCCCTCTCCTGTCCTGCATATCCTGCTCCCCATTTTAAATTGCGCACCTTGGGGAATTTCCCATGGGCTTGGCGTAACGCGAAGGATGCTCAGGGTTTCTTCGAGTGGCTTACGCATAGCCGTAGGGTTCATTATGGTCCTTCGTGAATCTGATGGTGTTTAAACTGGGTAGCGTGTCTTTTTCGTCTTATTTGTCACCTTATATCCGTTCTTCCCTTTTCCAGTGCTTTCCTCTGTTATCTCTGTCCTCATTTGTGTTCTTTTAAAAATCACTTAACTTTTCTTTTCCTTCATCCCGCTCTTCCTCCAAACTCGAAGAGGGTCTGCAAACAGTTTGAGGGACTCTGATTTCGGTACCTCACCATCATTCTGACGTCTGCTTTGCCCTTGCGAATGTTTTCTCTCGTCATTGCAGGTGGTCAGTGTTTATCCTTTGTCCATCCCATGATTCAGTTCTTTCTTTCATTACGTACTTGTTTATTCTGCAGCCATTTGCTTCACGAGTTGATCAATAGTTTCTGGTGAGTAGGCGGAACAAGGATAAGTAGCGTTAGTGTGTGTATGATTGATATGTCATGTGTTTGTGTTTATGAATAAATATAGCTTGGGAGAGTATTTTTTCATATATAAGAGAGGAAAGCTAGCTAAGGGCAACACAACATGAAAAAGCCCCACTTTAATCCCTTCAGTACTGGGACACATCTTTATATTCACTTTGCTTATTATTTGCCAACTTTATACAGCTTCAGAAACTCATTTAAATAGTACAGACTCTGGGCATTAATCTTCTGATCTCCATAGACCCTTCCTAATGTCAATAAAATAATCTAATCACACCCCAAACTCGTGGTAAAAATGTGTAGTATTACTGAAGGGATTAAATGCCAGACCCCTTACAGATCAAAGAGTTAACTCCTCCCAAAAAGGAGAAATGCCTTGAAACCTCCCTCTTAAATAGTCAGTTCATAGGAAGTTGAAAATACAGAAGCAGGTAGGGAGATCTAAAGTTACCAGAGAAAGGTGTGAATGACCGAGTACTGCTTGCCAAACAGAACAGAGGATTGAATAATGTTAAATATATAAATGTTGGATTATGTATTGCTGAGCTTCAGAGTAATGACAGTATAATATTGTTGTCAGGATATGATGGTTGAGGCTGAATTATATAACTTTATTTGGTGTGGTTGTTCTCTCAGAGTTACTTGTAGAGTCAGAGCTTTGGTAGAATCTTTTTAACCCTTCAGTATTGGGACACATTTTTATCATGAGTTTTTGATAAAGAATAGATGATTTTATCGACATTAAGAAGGGCCTATGGAGGGCAAAAGATTAGTGGCCAGAGTCTGTACTATTTTTATCTCCACATGAGTTTTTGAAGCTGTATAAAAAAAGCAAACAATAATAAGCAGAATAAACATGAAAATGCATCCGAGTACTGAAGGGGTTGATCAGATGGAATCAAAGTATTGTTTCCTTGCTACTTTATTTAATCTTTTCATAATTTATTAGTTATGTTATTGCTTATCCATAGTTTTGATGAATATTGCCATTGCACAAAAACATACAACTATGACTTGTTCAGCAGTTTAAAATCTACACAGTTGTTACTCAAATCCCTTCCTGATAACATTAGAGGTGTTGGAGTGTATTCCTGCTCCAGCTGGCAAAACCTCGGGCAGCCTCCTTATATTATGAAGTCATTGTATCAGTTCCTCTACATAAAAGCCATTCCAAAAAACTATGAAAATTTAGTAATGCTTTATTATGTTTTCTTCATTATTGTCTGTTTTGTCTCTTGCAGAGTTAATATGGCCATAATATATTTCCAGAATGAATGTCAAAATGGGCTTGACGGCAGAGTAGCGGCAACTTGGTGACCATTGGTGCTCAGTGTGGATGTGGTTGACCAGTGGTCAATATGGCGTGATGACAGCCTTGAAGAAAGTTTCCTGTGATTGGACTCAAAAGTAAGTGCTAGAAGACTTCATTATTATATAATAGTAGTAGTAGAACACTACTACATGTAGTGTGTTGGTAGTAGATTTGCCTGTAGAGGACAGCCTCAAGTTAGCTCACCTTCTTGTATCTTCCATAACATTGTTAGTATTGCTTGCAGTGTATCCATTGTATAGCGTTCATGGTAAAAGTTGGTCTGGATTTAAGAGCCGAGTTTTCTTTTATACTATTTATTCATTAAACTTTTTATGTAAGATAGGTACACTGTGATGAGATTTTTGGTGAAAGATTGTTGTATTATTTTTGTGAGGCCTACCAAAGGAAGGACAACATTGCATTTTGATGTTACTTTATATCTTTTAGGAATCTACATTTCCATAGATAATGACCCTAATAACAATTAATCTATGGTACAGACTCATCAGTTTCCTGAGTGTCCCTGCACAATCTGGACCAGCATGCAGTCTATCCAAGATGCCTTACCTTGCCACTCCCAAGGAGACGACTATTGGCTAATAAACTGTGGACGGCTCAATAGCTTGCCAAGTTTTTGTGCAGCAGTTAGACCAGCAATTCCCGTCAAGGATGCATCACAACTAACTTTGAAGAGGACAACAAAAGTGGCTCACGTGAAAACTGTGGCCTGGATTAACAGCATCTCGAGATCCTGGCTTCAATTTCTCTAGCATCTCTGCCTACCCAAGATTTTGAGGCTTGCCACTGAGGAGTATGAATGAAAATGGCCTTCATTTTGTATAGTAGGTGTAAAAATGCAGAAAATGTAGCAAAATTTGTCAAAAATGTACTAGGAAGGCCTTAAAAATGGTGTCATTGTGAAATTGTCCAAAAAAAGTGCTTATAATAAGTGAAAATTGTACGAAAATTGTCAAGTGTGCTAGGAAGGCCTTAAAAATTGTACTAAGTCGAAAATACTCAGGAGAGTCTCCGGAGATTTTGTGAAGGAGAATTTAATAAAAATCTTATAGGGAAACTTTTATGCTTATTTAATACTTGCTACACTACTACAAAATCTCCGGAGACTCTTCGGAGTATTTTCGACTTAGTACAATTTTTAAGGCCTTCCTAGCACACTTTTTTAACAATTTTAGTACAATTTTCACTTCATCTTAAACAATTTTACTTTAAAATTACTATTCCTAAGGCCTTACTTGTAAATTTTTATACAATTTTCACTGTAATTACTATTTTCTAGACAATTTACACTTCTACACCTTTAATTATTTATCACTTGAAGGCCATTTCCACAGTCTTCATTGGCATACCACGGAGGACATCTTCAGCAGGCAGGATGCCGGTCCAGTTGGAGCAGGGAATCTACTCCCATTCCTCTAGCTACTGCATAACAGATGATAGTGGGTACCACTCCTCTTGTAGGACTCAATGTGGACTCTTCAAGCTTCTTCACTGTAGAGTTGCACATCTTGAAAGCTGGAGAAATATGAATCCGATATTATCCTCTAATTTGTCTTGGTATGCATACTAAATCAAAGCAAAAAATGTGATACATATTCTAAGGACATACCTACGAAATCAATGATTCTTATAATAACAAGCAGTACTACTATTTACGAATTCAGAACAAAAGTAAAATAAAAACAAAAATTACCTGTTATACATAATTCCTTGGTGCCCCCTTGCTCCTCTCCTTGTTGTCTTAGTGTGTCCAAATTTGTCACTTTTCCTTCCTCCTTCCTGCTTCCTGTGTTATCAACGCCACCATGAGCAGGCATTGTGTGTTGAGTTCTCGATGATGTTTTTGACCTGGAAAAAAATTTGTTGGTCTAATAAATGTAATCAATTACATATACTGTTCCCTGTACCTAATCTTTGATATAACTGACTAGTTGTTAGATCTGATCTATGACAAAGTGACTGACTTACTAATTTGTTCTAGTAGTGTAGTTCAATGCCTCAAAAACTCAAATCCTCCACCTATCAACCCGAGATAACCTTCCAAATAACAATCCCGTCTTCTTCAATGACACTCAACTGTCCCCTTCTCCTACACTGAACATTCTAGGTCTATCCTTTACTTGTAATCTAAACTGGAAACTTCACATCACCTCTCTAGCTAAAACAGCTTCTATGAAGTTAGGTGTTCTGAGCCGTCTCCGCCAGTTTTACTCACCTCCCCAACTGCTAACTCTATACAGGGGCTTCATCCGTCCATGTATGGAGTATGCTTCATATGTTTGGGGAGACTCCACTCGTACAGCTCTATTGAACAGGGTGGAATCAAAAGCTTTTCGTCTTATCAACTCCTCTCCTTTGACTGATTGTCTTCAGCTTCTTTCTCATTGCTGCAATGTTGCTTCTCTTGCTCTCTTTTACTGCTATTTTCATGCTAACTGCTCTTCTGATCTTGCTAACTGCGTGCCTCCCTCCCCTGCTCCCGCAGCCTCGCTACACAAGACTTGCCTCTTCCTCTCACTCTATTCTGTCCACCTCTCTAATGCAAGAGTTAACCAGTATTCTCAGTCTTTCATCCCTTTCTCTGGTAAACTCTGAAACTCTTTTCCCTGCTTCTGTATTTCCACCTGCCTATGGCTTGAACATTTTCAAGAGAGGTATCAAGACACTTATCCCATTCTTTTGGCTCACGAATCTGAACTTTCCCAGGGACCTGCACTTCAGTGGGCTTTTTTGTTTTATTTTTGTTGCCCTTGGCCGCCTCCTTTCTACATAAAAAAAATACAGTCCAGACTACCTTAACTGACCAGACAGTCATACTCTATAACACTTATGCCCTGTATTGAGTTGCTTTAACATAACAAAACTGATTAAACTATTAGTCTCTATATCAGTAAAATCTAAGTATAATTATCTCAGCTCCTTTTTTTTCTCTCAATCATTTCATTCACCACAAGTATATTCAGTTCTGCCCACCCAGATCCCATTTCATTCCCCATATAATACCCCAACTCTTTCAATCCATTTATACAATCTGTTATTCAACACTGCAAAGAACACTTTTCCTATCGAGTTTATCAGTGCAATCGGAATGTAGTTCAACTAATTTTTACATTAGCATTCTCCCTTATGTAATAGAATTGCCCATGCATTCATTCCACATTCTCCGCATGCTCTCTTCCTCCCACACATGGTTAAATACCTTGCCATATGTCAATTGGATTTTCTCCACTTTTATATACAGTGGAGACTCAATACTTGAACTCAATTCACTCCGAATGTCTGTTAGAATATTAAAAAGTTCCTTCTCTATTAGAACTACACTGTTCAATTTCATACTCTACACACTAACACTACCCAACATATTCTCACCTCTCATGACCATGTACCATCCATGATCAAGTGTGACTCGAGTAGAAGTGTCTTGCAACTGGCTTATTTCTAGAGAGTAAGTAGTCCAAATAGCGAATGCAGTACCTGGAAACCAGTGATCATAATGAGGATCATATATAATGTATGAACATGGCCTACACAACAGGAAAACTGTGATGAAGAGGAAGGGTCTAAAGATTAACATAAGGAAGACAAAGGTGAAGGAAACAAAGGCCCCAACAAAGGTTATGGATATTGCTTTCATCACCTTTGCATGTTAATGAGATGATAAGGTATGGTTTGCAGTGGAGGATGTAATGACAAGGCAGAGAGAGCAAGCTCATAAGGTAGAATTGCCATATTCTCTAAAGTATGAGAGTTGCTAATAGGGCCAGTGTGTTAATCTGGAGACAGTGAAGATGTGAGGAGGAGAGACAATGGGAATGAAATGATCTGTGACTATGTAGGAAAAGGAAAGAGAGTCCCATAAGCAGTCCTACCCTTAAGGAAATATCAATATGACAATAATGAAAATAAAGCAGGAAACATCAATTCAAGAGAGGGAGTCAAAAGTAACAATGGCCAGGTAAACCATAAGCAATACAAATTACATGTTCTCTATGGAAGTAACATCTCCACAAACCCTTCAAAACTGATACACATTTTTATAATGAGTTTGGGTGTGATTAGATGATTTTATTGACATTAAAGAGTCTATGGAGGTCAGGAGATTAATGACCACAATCTTCATTTTAGTCCCTACATACCTTTCTGAAGCTGTATAAAATTGACAAATAATAAGCAGAACAGATAAGAAAATGCATCCCAGTACTGAAGAGATTAAGTAATAAATCCTTTCATTGGCAAATATTGTGTATATGACAGCACTTGAAAAGTCTGTACAGTGGTACCTCAATTCGAACACCCTTTGACTAGAACACTTCCCAATCCAAACACATTTGGCTCACATATTTTGACCTCCAATCCGAACGTGGCCTCTCAATTTGAACACAAACACACCCAACCCTGCCTTGGAGAGTCTAACCCTCTGAGGAGTGAGGAATAGTGATTAATTAAAAAGTCAACGGCATTAACCAAGCCTGATGTCCAGTACAACTTCTTGTCATAAACTTTCATGGCTAATATGCACATCTTCACAGCTGCTAATTTCTAATGTAATTACCTACTCTATGTATCACATAAGCTGTGAATAATCTTAAAATGATAATGGTTTCTTGTAGAAATCAGTTGTAAGTTATAGTATGGTTAGATTAGTTCCTTTCATTTTAAAGGTAAGCTTAGGTTAGTTTATTGTCATTAAGAAGTTAAGATTTCCACACACACACACACGAAAAAAAAAAAAAAAAAAACAAACAAACAAACATGAAATATTAACTGGGAAACAAACTTGTCCTAAAAAGTGGCAAAAGTTTATTCTGGCTTGGGAGGATATCAATCCTATGCTGTGTGGTGAAATGAGGACGCCTCGGCAGCACGCAGCGTGATCTGGCAAAAATGAAGAGTGCGACAATTTTTCCGACGGGCAACGAGGGAGGGTTGTCTGGCAGTGTTACTATCGTTTTCAGTGGATTCACAATTCTCAAAGGTGAACAGGGGTTTGGGTGCAGGACGAACAGAAAGACACCACTGAAAACGCCTTAAGTTCGAATCAAGAGGTACCACTGTACTTAATTTGATGTTATATTAAAAAAAATCTGATTCTTACTAACCTCCCAAGTCAATTGAGAATTATGGTATTTCCCGATCTTTACCAAACAGCTTGTAATGAATTCCATGCAGAAATTATGTCACATCAATACTTCTGAATATCTCCAGGGACTGAAAACAAGGTACATATTAGTAATGTACTTAAACTCTGTTACTCATGAGTTAACTTAGTATTTCATGGGAAATTTTCTCTGAGGGACTGATGAATTTCCTGATAAATCTTAGCCTAAAGTGAAAAAAAGACAGGGCTTTCATTCTAATGGTTTTTAGGCTTTTTAAGATTAATACTGACGAACTGACAAATAAGCATTTTATCATAAATTGAATTTCAAGGATAATGTGGGTGGTGATGAGTGCAGTGTGTGATCAAAATGTATCATAGCTTGTTATGCTTAGTCCTGGTGAGAAGTGATCTTTAATAAAATTGAGTTACAAAGGTCAGATGATAAAAAAACTAAGTCAGATGGCATCACAAGGAAAATAAGCAATGACACTGAAATACCACCATCATTTAATGTCTATCCTGTTTTTTTTTACTAATGAAAAGTACTGTCTAAAGTGAAAAAACTACATTTGATTTATATAATCTAAAACTTTAATATTATCATGTTCTAAAAAACTAAAATGAATGATTATTGTTAGTTTGGAACCAAAAGTGAAGCTACTGACATGAGTTGGGGAGATGTCAAGGCAAAACAGAGGTTCTTCACCTACAACAATTCAGCAAAAATGAGAATAAGAGTTACTGGAATGAGAGGGAAATCTTTACCTAAAAACCTTACATATAATAATTAATGTAATGCATAAGATATCATACCATTGACCAACTGCAAAAAATAACACTAATGGTATATTTGGCCCAGTTCTTCAGGGAGGATGAAGCTCGAATAAGTCAACGTGCTTGTGTGTTGATGCCGAACCAAAGGAGTGCAGGAAAACTTTGCAAGACATCATGGATAAAGTCAGTTGTGCACCTGAAAGAAAATAAATAAGTTAACAGTGTGAAGTATAATTCAGTCATCTATTTCATAATGAGTATAATACACTAGCTCTTCATGAAATAGAAGATGTGAAAAAGAGGAATCAATAGTTCCTTTTCACAAAAGAAAGTAGAATGTTATGTGGAGGAACACATGGAAGAAATGGAAATGATTCCATTAGGTGCCGCAACAGCTTAGGTCATCATTTTATGGCACCACTAGGGTTAACAGGAGAGCGCTACATCTCCCACTGGGCAACTAGGTTTGGCAAGGATTCAAACCCGGGCCGCCAGCCCAACTATGCCACCCAACCCCCACACATTGAAGATAGATACAATGAATTTAAGAGCTAAACATGGACACAGTATTCAAGAAGCACTTATATCTACAGCAATGTGATGTTTCTGCAATGCAAGTAACGTATCATTGATCATAATAAAGAAATTTGAAGATAAAAGGAAAACCGTATGCTTGGATATTAATCTCCAAAACCTTACATATGTTTTTATGAGTCTTCCACCCTCAATATATCGAACTACAGTGTGCACAGCTATTAATTAAGGGGCACTACTTGGTAGTGATGGCAACGGTAGCAGTGAACTTGACTCACCATCCAAGCACATGGAAATTAGTACGGTAAAGTTATTTCCATACATCACAATATCTATGATGATGAAAGTCATGGTACTAACCGATGTATCAGCAAAAGGAAGCACTGGCAAGTAAGGAGTCGCGTATTGCTGTGACTGTCTGCTGCTGATCAGCTGATCCAGCCAAGCGCCGGCCGGCAGGGACGCGGATAAATACGAGTATCTCAGCTGTGCTGCGCAGGCGCACACCAGCTAATCCATTTCTTCTTTTCAATATCCTCCTGTTTATTTTTCTTCGATCATGCAATGTTAAAAAGAAACAGATATTTTTTATCTTCTACAGAAAGTCAGAAATCAATCAATGCATTGGTTATATTGAGGTGTGGCTGACAGTGGCCGAAACGCGGGATAATTCAAACAAGTCACGCCCATCTAATTCTTGTTTCGTTGTATATCATCCCAATAATCTGCAATAAGTGTAGTCTTGATATGACACAAAAGTCCACGTATGTAAGAAAGACCAGTGCGTCCAAACTGGCCACACTGATCAGATAATTGAAAAGTCCAGCATAAAACACTGCCGTGGAATATTAATGTCTCGTGTCAATCCAGTAAAGGAATCTCACTGTTCATGTCACCTCGTCTCTAGTGACTTCGTGTCCTCTCAGCTTTCAAAATTCCTGAATCTGTGAGTGGGTCTGACGTGAGAGGGAAATCGATGAGTGGTGATAATTTCCTACTAATGAAACCCAAGCTAATTTCAGAATCAAGTCGGAAAATTATCAACAAATATAAACTAGATTTTTTTTCCGGTCTGTTTTTGAGCAAGTCGCCATTATGTGGAAGATGTAAAAGAATAAAGCCAAAGAAGGCTATAAAGAGAACCCTAACTTTGACACTAGTGACATTAGTTTCTAAAGATCTGGTTATGATTCTAATGACAAATTAACAAGATTTCTATCTCATCATCATGAGCCGACTAATAATCTCTGTGGCCTTAGAAAAAAAGTCGTGGTAAGAGAGCAAAGCGTCACAACAGACAATATGTATCAACAGAGTTTCCCATAAAGAAATCTGGATGCGGGGAGCTGAGACAACAAATGGCGAGGGTGCCGTGGGGAGGGAAGGCGCTTGGGTCAACATCACCCTAGATATTACACCCTCGGACGCAGCATCAGTAAATAGCATCAGGGGTCACAAAACAACAGTCAGACAAGTAATCTCAGTGATTTTTCGTCCCATTCGCTGCTCCAGGGAACGCAAAGGTAGAGAATAATGACAACAGTAACAAAAGACTGGAGGAACGAAAATGTGAAATGCTAAAAGAGTTAAAAGTAAACAAATAAAGAAATAAAACGTGTAGTGCACAAAAATAAAACGGGAAGAAAAGGATAAACATTAGTTATTAAGTGTACAGAGAAAGGAACAAAACCACTTGCACACACACACACACACGAAAACAGCGTTGAGCAAGTGCCGAGAAGAGAGCAGAAAGCCGCAGATCGCATGGATTAGGCCCGTAATTTACACCAAAACTCCACGCCAGCCTCTCCATCTTGTGCTGGAGGGGGCTCGAGAGCTCCTTTCTTATAATTTAGTGTCCATATGTCATCCGAGGGCGGCGGGAAAGACTGACCAACAATTATAATTTGAGACCCGAAGAAATATGAAAAAGATAACAGGAGCAGGAAAGGTGTGCGTTCGATTTGGACTTGGAAGCGAAGATAAGGCGACTCGATCCTCTTACGGAAGGCAGAAGGGTTGGATCCAGATTCTTAGGAAACGAAAAGGAGTTTTGATCCAAAGTCTAAAGCTGAAAAAGGAGGGTTTGATCTAGACTGCTAGGAAAGAAAAAAGAGTTTCATCTCAACTCTTACGGGAAAAGTGTTCGAGCCTCTTCATTTGATCCATAGTCATTGGCCAAGGAATGAGGTTTATCCGGCCTTAAGAAAAGAAAAGAAAAGAAAAAGATGCTCTCATTGAGACTCTTAGTAAAGGAAAAAAAATGATAACTTCAACCAAGTCTGTTAGGAAAGGGAATATAGTCTGATCCAATCTTACTCGATCTAGAAACAGATAAACGTTCGATACTGAAAAAAATAAGTGATAAATAAGTAAGTAAAAAATAAATAAAATAGTAAACAAAAGAAGGGGTCTGAGACATTGTGGAGTAAATTCCTTCCCTCCACTGACACTTGAGAGCCATTCCAAGCCAAACTCACGTGGGGAAGTGTCCTCGGGATTACAAATAGCGAACAACTTGGTCCGTGCTTGTGTTTACCGAGCAGAGTTTGGCTTCAGTTCTCGGATAAGGTAAAGGGTTGAGGGAAGGAATGAGAAAGAGTGGAGACAGAAGTGAAAAAAAAGAGCAAATTCAAGGAAAACTGCAACATCTTGGTATGAAAATAAAATAAGATAAACGGAGAGAGAAGGTAAAAAGAGAGAGGGGACAAAAAAAAAAAAAAAGTAAGGGTTTGAGAGAAGGAATGAAAAAGAGTGGAGACAGAAATGAAAAGAGCAAATTCAAGCGAAACTGCAACATCTTGATATGGATATAAGAGAGAGAGAGAGAGAGAGAGAGAGAGAGAGAGAGAGAGAGAGAGAGAGAGAGAGAGAGAGAGAGAGAGAGAGAGAGAGAGAGAGTAGCTACGAGTAAGAGACGGGCGAGGTATAGGAATAGAAGAAAAGAAAGGAAAGGAGAAGGGAGTGAGGGAGTGGAGAGAGGGGAGGGGGGTGCTATTGACTTCCTAACGTTGCCTCCTACAGTTATGTATGAGGCACTTACACCCGGTCGCCTTTTCGAGTGCATAATTCCTCAAAGTCATCTGAAGCGTCTACCAATACCAGGGAATATTTAAGGTTTAAGTGCAGCGGGGTAGCGAGGCACCATCACTCACTCTTCCTCCCCCGGTCACTCTTTGACAGACCTGACCCCCGATGCCTTCTTCGCGGTGAGCCCTTCTTGTCATCAGTCTTCGTTGCTTTGATGTTGCGTTCCTCCCATGGTCTTCTAGTCTCCCTCTCCACCCTTCCTCCTCCTATCTACGTCCCCCGGCATCTTTCCCTATCTTCTACTGCTACTTGCGTCTCTTAGTCTTGGTCTTCAGTCCACCTCAATCCTCGTTTTCTTCTCTTTCTACGTCCCTTTCCATTTTCATTAATTCTTTCATAGTATTCCTACTTAAACCCCCTCATCACCTAGTGTCCCCCTCTCCTGCATCACTCCCCACTTCTACTCCCCAAGGTGCCCTTCACAAGACCTTTAATCCCCCAGTCCTCCCTCAGGCAGTCTAGGAGGATGTGACAACCCGAACGTTAGCACAGCGATCTATCTCCCTCACTGCGACGTATTGACAGTCTATCACAGACGCTCACTCCTCGCTTCTCGCTGTGCATACATCTCTGAAGGCGTTTGATATCTCGGTGGTGGGAGCTGCATGACGTGTTTATGGGATTACTCAAGGTGTAGATACTAAGACGGAAAGCCGGGAGAGTAGCTTCGGATCTGTTTCGAGGAACAAGGGGTGCAGGAATGAGGACTGAGTGTTTGTGGGATCTAGTAGTAAACACAAGTTCAAGGTCTTTTTTTTTTTACATCATACGTGACCTTAGGATTCATGCTTCGGAAGAAAAAAAAAAAAAAAAAAACGCATGAAAAACAGACAAAGAGGCCTTATTAAAGTTTAAATAGCAAAACAAAAATCTTTGACGGCAGTTTTGCTCCTGTTTTGACATCCACACGTTTCAGTTTGTCAGTGGGAGCAGAGGCAGGGACGGGACACGCCTGAGGGCGGTGAGTGGTGGTCAAAGGGGCGGTATTCTGGATCAGACAAGCTTAGTCGATTTACGGGGAGATCGTCTTTGTGTAGACTATTGACAATTTATCCACACACCCACACTGCCCCCCCCCTCACCTCCCTCCCCCCCACACACACGTCCAAACATTAGAAACCTCCAGTCTGCAGGAACGATGAAGTCGAGGTTTTACGTGACAAGGAGTTGGGGCGAGAAAAAAATAAATAAGAGCACACTGACACTCCATCGCCACCTCCTGATGTGGTGCAGGAAAGATCCCGGGAGAGGAGGGAGTAAGAAACGAGTTCTCCACCAAAACAAAAGAAGGGAGGAAACAACAAAAGTAACAAACATTACAACAACAAAAATAGGTCGCAGAGAGAGAGAGAGAGAGAGAGAGAGAGAGAGAGAGAGAGAGAGAGAGAGAGAGAGAGACGGAGGACGTCTGGTGAGTCTAATAAAACCTATGAGTTCATTGTCTTGCGGTGTCTGTTGAGAGTACCTTGAAAAAAAGTTAAACTGAGACAAGGTAAGCTTCTAATTATTAGAGCTAAGGAAAACCAAAGAAAAAAAAGACATGTTTCTACTTTCCTTTAATTTCGTCACACACGAAGAGAAAGTACTCAGGCTAAGTGACAGAGAAAAAAAAAATAAGATAAAGGCGAGAGTAAATAAGGGAAAGTTACAGAAACTCAAGAATAAAGAAAGCAACATAGAAAAGTAAACACAGAAAGTTGGAAAGAAACTGAAGATACACGAGGATGATGAGAGAAAGTACACAAGGTCAAGCAGAAAGAAAATGGGAAATAGGACAGTAGGGAGTAAGTGAAGCAGAAGGAGCGGGAGGAAAAATAAAGGGAAGGAGAGAGAGAGAGAGAGAGAGAGAGAGAGAGAGAGAGAGAGAGTCACTGTGTGTGTGTGTGTGTGTGTGTGTGTGTGTGTGTGTGTGTGTGTGTGTGTTATCACCATCTCACATTCCCAGAAACACAACAAAAAAAAAAAAAAAAAAAAAAAAAAAAAAAAAAAAAAAAAAAAAAAAAAAACTCCCCTTTGTATAAGTTTGAAAAGTTTTACGTTCGCGAAAACCTCGAATAATGCAAGTACAAAAATCTAATCTAATCACCACTCGCATGTACATTTCTTCTTATCTGGAGACAAGGAGACGACAGCAACACAAGGCGATGAGAACGAAGAAGGCACATGAATGAATAAGAGGAAAGTTACAGTATATAGGAGGAAAAAACAATGGGAGGTTAAAAGTTAATGCACTCTCGAATGCCTCTGAAAGTGGTGCTTCTTTTCAAAATATGGAGACGAATGACAAACGTTCCGTCTCTATGATCCCTTTCATATCCACGTGGCATATATTTTTCTTTTCTTTTCTCACTCCTTGGGGGAGAAACGGAGAAAGCGTAAGGCGAGGGAAAAAATAACACATAAGCTATATAATCCTAATGGTGCTTTGTTTTGTCCTCTTTATTAATGCAAGCTGCATGCTGGCCAAGGAAAGAAATCAGGAGGCGTGTGGCGTTTGGTGGTGGAAGAGAGACTGAGATTGAAAAAAGAGAAAAAGAAGAGGAAAATATCAAAATTAGTAAGTAAATAAAAAAAACCCCTCATACAAGTACATTATGACATCCACTTGTCTTTATCACTCTCTGTAGTACTAAAAAAGGGAAATAAATAACTTCCACCCACTTTTTTCCTCCTCTCCCCCACTTCTCTCTCACAATAATTTTTTTTTCTATTAGATTGAATCGCACAATGCTGGATTTATGACCGCCATCATCACCTTCATTGGGGACAGAAATATAACAAAAAAAGGTCGTTTATATGGCAGTACCTTTTTATTCGCTAGTCGATCTATCAGTCAGTCAATTTCATCCTCGTTTGTCCATTTTCCTGCTTACCTGCCTGTTTGCTTGTCCTTTTTACGTTTAACTGTCTATCTATCTATCTATCCACGCATTTATCTATCTGTTTGCCTGTTGACCTCTCACTCTCTCTTTCCCCCTTCCTACCTTCCCTCCTTGTCCTATTTTACGTATTTATCTGTCAGTCTGGACGTGTACTTTCTATCCGTCTATTTATCTATCTGTCTGCCTGTTGATCTCTCACTCACCTCACCTCCTTATCCCACCTTCCCTCTGACCCTCCCTTCTCGTCCCTCTTTCTGCTTGCCAAACTTTCAGACTCAACTGGCGACATCAAACTTTTCCCTCATGGCGTCTCGAACCCTCCTGAGCCATGATCCTCAAGTTTTAATGGCAGGCGGCCGTTTAGGTGGCAGAGGGGGCTGTTTCCCGAGACCCCACGCTATTGCCCCCTTGCACGACGCCGGGGAAAGGTGAGGGAGAGAGCACAAGTCCATTAAGAGTGTGCGAGGAT
Source organism: Callinectes sapidus (assembly GCA_020233015.1). NCBI lineage: Eukaryota > Metazoa > Arthropoda > Malacostraca > Decapoda > Portunidae > Callinectes > Callinectes sapidus. Next base: position 9,572,957 of record CM035202.1, on the reverse strand, counting down.
GCTGAGATGGAAAGCCCAAAGTGAGGGACAGGGAAAGATGGAATACAGGATAGGAAACAGAGAGAGGCATGAGGATGATGAAGATGATGGTAGGGAATGACGAGAAACATTGGGAGGGACAGGAGGAAGGGAGAGAGAGAGAAGTACAAAGACGAGGAGGAGGACAAGGGTGAGAGGACGACGACGAAGGTAACAAAAAATGGAAGAGAATTAGGTCAAAGACGAGAAAGAGGAGAAGGAGAAGGAGGAGTAATAAGGGAAGAAAGACTAGCATAAGGAAAAGAAAAGAAAACAACGAAAACTAGAAAGAAACAAGGAGCGGGGAAAAAAAGAAGAGAAAGTGTATCCTAACCAAACAATACCCCGAATTAAACTATGACGACTAACCCGATGACTTGATAACCTGCTGATGATGCCGTGACCTCGAATTCCTTGGCACTCTACGTGACCACTCGAAAAGACTCCACTGCTGCCGCCGCCGCACGTAACGAGGACAGCACGGGAGGCAATCAGGTGATGCCTCGGTGGGATCATCGCTTCCTGAACCCTGGCGGCAGGAAACTCGAAGGAAAAGAACTGAGGGAGAAAGGTAGGAAGATGAGTCCAGAGGTGGCGGTGGCGGCGGTGGTGGTGGTGGTAATGGGTACAGCAGGAGGAGGAGGAGGAGGAGGAGGAGGAGG
>CM035202.1:9544976-9555728 GCA_020233015.1 Callinectes sapidus | reverse complement strand
GTGGTCGTGGTGGTGGTGGTGGTGGTAGTGGTGGTGATAGTAGCATGTCAGGGCGATTAGTGTGTGTGTGTGTGTGTGTGTGTGTGTGTGTGTGTGTGTGTGCTCGCGCGCGTGTGTGTGCTTAGCTTGTTCATTAATCAAGTCACGCTGTTCATTATGAGACCTTATCTTGTTGACTCCTCCTCCTCCTCCTCCTCCTCCTCCTCCTCCTTCTTTTACTACTGCTGCTGTTGTTATTCTCACTTCGGAAATAATACATGACAATAAATTATTTGGCTGGAGTGTATTTTTATGTATGTGCCATGAGTGAGTGAGTTTTTATGGCCTTGTGCGAGTGGTTTTTATTTTTATTTCTTCTGGCGGGTCAGGGAGGGAGAGGAGGGTGGCCGGGGAGTGAGAGAGAGAGAGAGAGAGAGAGAGAGAGAGAGAGAGAGAGAGAGAGAGAGAGAGAGAGAGAGAGAGAGAGAGAGAGAGAGAGAGAGAGAGTAGAGAGAGAGAGAGAGAGAGAGAGAGAGGCAGGGTGGCAGGGGATGAGAGAGAGGGGAGGGAAGGGAGGCAGGGTGGGTGAGTCGGACGTGGGGGAGGGGGAGGGGGGTGAAAGTCATGGTTTTATGCTGTTTGTTGTGTAGAAAAGAACGTCCTTCATTCGATGTTGTTTTGGGCACGTACAGGAACACACACGCACACACACACACACACACACACACACACACACACACACACACACACACACACACACACACACACACACACACACACACACACACACACACACACACACACACACATACACACACACACACACAGTAATAGTAGTAGTAATAATGTATTGACAAAAAAATAGAATAGTTACAATAGAGAATATCAAATAGATACAACCGAACAATCCTCATTTTTCCAACTTCAATCAAGTCATATAATTTAGGAAAAGTTTTGTAGAGGGCTTACAGGATGATTACCGAGTCTATATACACACACAGACACTTCACACACACACTTTCACCTCCTTGCCAAAGAATGAAGGAAAATATGGAGAGACGGCAAAGAGACCAAAAAAATAACAAAGCCGGAAGAGAGAGAGAGAGAGAGCGTTGGGCGTGAGCTTCCCGATAGCTAAGCCGCTTGAGTGTGAAAATTCTTGGAAAATTACCACAGAACTACAAGAATCTTTGCTTGGAGGTGACCTTAGTGCGGCAGAGACGTGAACACTGCTACACTTTCCACTCCTTTCTTTCTCCTTCCTTTATTTCCCCCTCCTTGTTTTCTCCTTTTCTCAGTGTTTACTCCCTCCTTACTCTCTAATTGCTCTTTTTTTGTCTTTGCTCCTTTTCCAGCTTTCTTTTTCTTGGTTTACCCTTCCCCTTCCCTTCCCTTCCCTTCCCTTCCCTTCCCTTCCTTTCCATTGAAACGTTCCCAGAATTAGTTCAAGGCGAGAATGAGCTTGAGAAAATATCACACCAGCTTGTATCATGGGTCCTCCTCCTCCTCCTCCTCCTCCTCCTCCTCCTCCTCCTCCTCCTCCTCCTCCTCCTCCTCGTTCTCTTCGTACTCCCCTTACATCCTCAACCACCACACCTGCTCCTCCTCCTCCTCCTCCTATCATCCCCAAACTCCCATCCTCTCTCCTTCTCTCTCCCTTGCAACATCGTGCGCTCCCTAGCTGTCCTTTCCCCTCACCCTTGCTGTCCCACTCTCGCTTTCCCTCCGTTCCTCGTTGTGTCCTTCTCCCGTTCGGCCTCCCCTCAAATCGTTCTCCGTAATTTAGTCTCCCAGGACAGGCGCAATAAATCACTAGTCAGGAAAGTTTGCCGCCAGAGTAATTCGGAGTCACAATGAGAATATTCTGGCGCGCTTCTTATCCAGGCCATGAAGGGACGACGGGGTGGAAACGGCACGGGGGTCGTATTATGTTGTTACCGCGGCACTGTAGCGGTAGCGGCCAAGGAAAATAATGTGTCCAGTTGCTAAAGGAGGTGGCGTGGACTGGGATTGATTTTTTTTTTTCCCTTCTTTTTTTTTCTCTCTTTTTACCTTTTTTCCCCCTCGTGTCTCTTTTTCAGTTAGGGTGGGGACGCGAGGGTGGTTAGAAGAGGATTGGTTGGAGAGAGAGAGAGAGAGAGAGAGAGAGAGAGAGAGAGAGAGAGAGAGAGAGAGAGAGAGAGAGAGAGAGAGAGAGAGAGAGAGAGAGAGTTGCGACCCGTTGACTCACTTCCGGACTGATTGACTGATTAACTGACTCACTGGTTTAGGGTGACTTTTCTCGGGTGATTCTGAAGGTGTTCATTTGTTTATTCGCTGTCGTTAGGTTTAAAAAATGGTTGTAGTGGATTTAATTATTATCGATGCATTATTTACTTATATTCTATTATTCCGAGATGATGAGCCGACAGTTTTGGTTAATAAGATTGACTTCAACATCTTTTAAGGTTTATGTGAATGTAAAAATGGTTTGTTATGGAATTAATTATTATCACTGAATGGCTGAATTGTTTGAGTATGTCCGACAAATTGTTTGGCGGCACCAGCTCATCTGACCAGAATAGAGATATCTTTATGAACTCCCAAACAGAAGCCAGATTTGAATAATAATGAGGCATAATTAAGTTGCCTGTCATACCCTAGATGCCTTATTGAATATCCAATTAATTCCCTCTTTCTAAATCTATAAGTTCTGTTAACTGGGTTTTTTTCCTTCTCAATATTTTATCATAGGAAGTATCAACGTCCCTTTTATATTCACTTCATCTCTTCACTGTTGTGGTTGAGCTTTGAACACCGTCTTGTGAAATATTGTTTACATAAACTTGAGGTGGGACAAGAAGGGTTTTTGTTTTGTTTTTTTTACTTTAAGTAGAAAGGTTATTTTTAAGACTCCAATATAAAAACGGAATGTGTTGTGAAAGTCGTAATTTAATCTGGAGACAAACTATCCAGCAGAAATATTATCAAAGAAAGCATATTGTCTTTATTATCCATTTTCTCATCGTACCTCTTTCATTTCATTCCAGCAGAAATATTATCAAAGAAAGCATATTGTCTTTATTATCCATTTTCTCATCGTACCTCTTTCATTTTTCTTTCTTCATTTTTTTTTTTTTTTAACTACCACCTATTTTCTTTACTTGCCTTTATTCGTAAGTCCGTCACACGTAAATTTCTCCCCACAAATATTCCACACACATAGGATTTCCCCCAAAAGTAATTCCGCCACGTTGAATTATGTTAGGTCAAGTTAGTTCACTGGAATATTTCATGAGGTAAATTTATCAAGAGGGAAATTATGTTACGTGATATTTTCGAGGGTGAGATCTTCGTAGAGGCGTTATTGTCATGGGGACGTTCTTCTCCTTAGACTTTATTGAAGGAAAAACAAATATTGAGTCAAATATTGGAGGATGCGACACACACACACACACACACACACACACACACACACACACTGCTCAGTAACTATTATTTTTCCTCTAATTATCACCTGTATCCTCATCATTAAAGGAAATCTGGCAACAGTTCTATTTACATATATTTTACCAGTTAATGTCTTCCCTATCAATATTACAGCGTGAGAAATGTGACGTTAATCCATACAAAGTCGGTCTCTTTATTTATTGCCGTTTCGTTGAATTTTGCAGAGTGATTAAAGAATTGGATGAAAGAATTGATTGCAGAGTGAACGTTCCCATTGATTTAACTCGTTACCTAAAACTTATTGACTCATTTCGTCAAAGGAATTAAAGCGTCACAATGGATTACTCATAAAAATAGCTCACTGCACTGTAATATTTATAAATCCAACTTCCCACTTTATCTTTCTCTCTTTAGAACATGGTAGTTATTAGTGGGCACAAAACTGCTATATTTATTTTTAGCTCCGGGTCAAAAGAAACTAGATTTGGTAGTTTTACATCGTCTAAATATTTTCTATCTTCCCCAAAATGTAATATGTGACTAAAAGATATGAAATCAAAGTTAAAGTAAAGTTTTTGCTTTGTGGTATAAACGCTGCTTCTCTTGTCATTTCTAGCTCTTTCAAAGCCACTGAAATAAAGCTCGCAAAAGTGAAACATAAAACTCTAATATTTAATCCTCTTTCGCCTTGAGAGAAAGAACACCACTGATATTTTTAAGAGTTAAAACCCGAGGAGTGTTCCTGCCAGCCGCCCTCCAAGAATCGCAATGGATGTGCCCTTGAGTTAAAACGTAGGCGACGTCTGCACGTTTTTGTTCGCGGGGAGACGTGCGCTGCTTGAAACATGGCCGCGCTAAAAAAAATATGGCTTCATTATCCCACGCAATTGGCCTTACACGTTCCGCCTGTGACACAATCCCAAATTCACCTCGTGTAAGATCCATAGCATCTGCAATATTGGATCTTACGAGGTACACCAACTTCCACGTCCTTATCACTCACAACTGCACTTCCACGTTCGTTCTGTGACACCGCCGCGTTCTGAGATCCATACCATTGACACTATTGGGTCTTACAGGGGCATTAAGTCCTGAGCATCTATACACACGGCCTGCCATTCATCTTGCCGGGAAGGGAGCGAACCGTGTCCCTACTGAATGTTGCGTTCGGGTAGATGGCTGCAGGAGTCGTCTTCGAGAGTGAGAGCTGCCTCGTATCTCATTTCACGTCACTGGAGACTCCTAATTTGGTCTAAAATCTAACCTCCCTCGTCGTCAGCCTCTCACAAATTGCCAGGACTCTTTCCAGTGGCATTAGATCTCGTATACAAACCGGAGATAGTCTTGAAATAGTCTTAGACAGCTTTCAAGACTATCAGATCCCCTTGGAGTCCACAGCACGTTTCTCAAGACTCGGGGTTAATTTTCTCACTTCAATTTCTTCTCCTGACTGTGGCTAAGGTACCCATTACTCTTAAGGTCCGTATTCAGAAACGCTTTTACTCTTTCAACACTTTATTCTAAGACTATAGAGATGATTAGCGGAGTTTTAAGAGTGTTTCTCCAGTTGATAATGTGGAAATCTTGTCACTCTGCCTCTAGAACCTTAAAAATACCTGAAAAAAAACTCGTGTCAACTTTAATAAGGCTTTCTGAAATAGTGGGAGTAAAGCATGGAAGCGTTTGAGATTATGAGCGTAAGAACATGGGTGAAGATCTTAACATATCTTTTAAGGGCTTAGTGTATATGGTCATGTCCTCCCTAGCAGCCGTACGAGCCATTCAGAGCATCTATAGGGCCTTTCACTCGTCTGCCGTTCTTCCCTTCCGTGGTCTCTCGGCCCCACATCACATATTCAGAACACTTGCAGCCTCCCTCGAGCAGCCAAATGCCCTGGTTACTTATATACGGCTTTTTATGTTTCTCTCTCTCTCTCTCTCTCTCTCTCTCTCTCTCTCTCTCTCTCTCTCTCTCTCCTCTTTCTTCTCTTCTCTCTCTCTCTCTCTCTCGGCTGGTTCTGGTTTATCCGTCCCGTGTCTCGATGGTTTCCGGCGTACCGTCCACATTTTCTATGGTTATTTAATCTCCCCCCCCCCTCTCTCTCTCTATTACATAAACATAAGATCGCATCATCAGCTGGTCTCGTTCATCCAAAGCCGTGACATGTTTAACTGCAGATAGGGAAAGGGGGGCGAGAAAAAATAAGGTGATAAATGTTATATATATATGGAACGTTCTCATTCTCCTTTTTTTTTTTTTTTTTTTTTTAGGTTTGGTTAGTGTTTCATTTCCATCTCTCCTTTTTTTCTTGGGTGGGGGAAAGAGGAGGGCTGTGGTGGCGGGTGAGGGAATCTTCACAAGTCTGGCAAAAAAGAAAAAAGTCAATAAAAAAAAAAAGAGTTAGTATTCTGTCTATATATTTTGCACGCTCTGGCTCCTCTAAATGTGTCGATTTTGAGTCATCCATCATGAAATACATATGCATACACACGCTCTCTCTCTCTCTCTCTCTCTCTCTCTCTCTCTCTCTCTCTCTCTCTCTCTCTCTCTCTCTCTCTCTCTCTCTCTCTCTCTCTCTCTTTCTCTCCCATGATGCATATGTAAACCTTTTCTTGTATAGTGTTGCATGTTTGTTTGAATAGATTTGTGTATATGGGAGTGTGGGCTTAGAGAGAAGGACATACAGACACACAGACAGATGGGGAACGTGAAGTAAAGAAAACATAAATAAACTGCTGTGGGAAAGGAAAAAGGAAAAAATCTCGTCCATGTGCAGTGAACCGGAAATAATGTGTTTATGTACCGAAAGGAATATTTTGAAAAGACTGCTGGAATATTCTTTTTTCCTTCTCTTTCACTCTCTCTCTCTCTCTGTCTGTCTCCCGCCACACCACTAAGGACATTCCCATTGCCTGAGTATTCCCCGCCACACACACACACAAAAAAAACTCAAAGGCTTCTTTTCTCCTTTTCCCTTCCTTTCACTCCCTTCTGTTTATCTCTTCCTTCTTGCCTCCTTCCTTCCGTCGCTCCCTCCCTCTCTCCCTCTCTCCCTCTCAGCGCTTAACACTGAGCTAACCAATTTCGCTGCTGCTAACAACACATGCCCCTCCTACTAAACACGGAAAAAAGTCATATACATGTTTAATGTCACTTGGTGGAGCATTCCCTTGATCGCGACTAACTGCAACACCACACTACACCACCACCACAATACCACCACTAGTGAATGTCCCCACGTAATACTGCACACACCATATACTTCACCACAGCAGCAGTCGTGTAATCAGCGCCACAACGCACACACCACACCACCACCACCACCACCACCAGGCTGGGTCCACATTACAGCTCACTGCTTGACATCATTAACCTAACACGCCTTGCTTTGCTTCCCTGTTCCACATACCACATCACTCCCAACAGCAAGCCAGACTGCAGCACACACACACACACGCACACACACACACACACACACACACACACACACACACGAACGTCGTATGTACTAATCCACACAATTCTGCATTTCTGTTTTTCCTGTATTGATTATAGGCCAATTGATCGCATTTTAATAGTAATTCTTATTTTCATATGTTATGCTGCTCGTAAATCCACACGCCTCGTCTCGCTTCGCCTCCATTGAGTTCTAGAAAGTTGGATTTGCGGGAAAATGTAACTACTCATGTTGAATTCAGAGAACCACACAGCGAGATGTCAAAACCGAGGCTTTTTCCGTGATTGGCTCCTGCTTTGTGTGTGTGTGTGTGTGTGTGTGTGTGTGTGTGTGTGTGTGTGTGTCAGTCAGTCAGTTAGTTAGTGCGCCATTTTATTTATATACTTTATGATAACCAGGTCCTTTTTTGTGCCTTCAGGTGCATGGTGTTGCGTGTTTTAGCACGTTTGTACTGCTATTTTTTGTTTTAATATCACACTCTTACAATTGCCGCGGGTTGTTCAATTTAGGACATTAGTGCTTTCCTTTTCCAGCCTTTTGATGCATGTGCGATTACGTTTTTACTCCTTTTTTTTACTTTTTTTCGTACAACTCAAAGTATTTTGTTATTTTCCAACTTTTCGGCGCGTGCACGAGACGAATACCTTCCTTTTATAGGTATATGTATTATATTTCCTTTTTTCAATTTTCCTTTGGCGCATATATACGTACACATGTACTGTTTTTTTCTCGTAATTGCAAGTAAACACGTTACATTTTTGTTTTCCAGGTTTCTTACACTTATGTTATGATAATTTTCGTCATGTTGTTACGAATATACACTTCACACCCGGCCCTTAATTATCTAAAGCTTTCTTGTGCACCGCGTTAATACACCCTTCACTTCAAGGCGTTTAGTGGCGAGAGTGAGGAGACCAAGGATACTCAACTCACTGGCAGGGCAGAAGAGGCCCCTCCATGAGTACTTACCAGAGGAAACTAGAGTGAAGACGCACCACATCGCCCACGCCTGCACGCCCGTCATGGCTGGGTACGGTGGTGGGGTAGTATAATGCGATACGTGAGATCCGTAGTCTTTTCCCGGGCACTGAGAAGGTCACTCCACCGTGCAGTGTCTCGAGGGATGTGTCGCACCGCCTAACTTGCTTAAGACACGAGGGAGGGGGAGGGGGTATAAGTGCACAGTTTCCCGGCGACACTATTAATACTTTTTCACTGTTTTGCCTTGTGTTTCCGTGCTGTAAAACTCACCAACCACTTCAAGTTGTGTGTTTTGAAACGACTCTTAACACTACGGTCAGTAATGATGTATCAGTCGTGCTTATTTCCACACGGAGAGCTTCCTTCACACGCCATCACCATCATGACACCTCTGGGAGCCCCTGCCAGGAGGAGAAGCGCCCGCTGCAGGGGTCGCCAGGTGGGCCGGTGCTGCTGAGGAGAGGCAGAGAGAGGCACCGCTGCTCCGTCCGGTGTCTGACGCCCGACTGTCCCCGGTTGGGCTCTCGCGCCTCCTCCTCCTCCTCCTCCTCCTCCTCCTCCTCCTCCTCCTCCTCCTCCTTCTCCTCCTTCTCCTCCTTCTCCTCCTCCTCCTCCTCCTCCTCCTCCTCTTCCTACTCCTCCTTTTCGTAGTCTTCTTTTCCTCTTCTTTTACTCCCTCTCCTCTCGTTTCTCTTCCTTTACCTCCTTCCTCCTCCTGTTCTGTAAATTTCTTCTTCCTCCTACTTCGACCTCTTCCTTTTCCTCCTGCTTATTTTTCATGTTTTTTCCTCCTCCTCCTCCTCCTCCTCCTCCTCCTCCTCCTCCTCCTCCTTATTATTATTATCATCATCATCATCCATCTCCCTTCCCTCCTGTTTCATTCCTTTTCCTCCACATTCTCTTACTATATCTCCCTTCTCTTGGCCCTCCATGAATTCTAACCTTTTCTACCTATTTTAGCTCCAGTTCTTCCTCCTCCTCCTTTTCCTCCTCTTCCTCTTCCTCTCCCCACACCCCCACCCATCCCCCTTACCCTTCACGCAGCAAACAAGTCGCCAACGTGAAATTCCAATAAGTGGGAATATATGGGTAATGAGAACCAGCTGAATGAAACCTATTCCTGAATCCTTCCTTTAGGCCGCGGCGAGAAAGGAGGCGCATTACCGGGGGCTTCACGGCTCATTCCTGCTCTAGGCCTACCCTCGACCCTAGCCAGCGAGCAGTTAAAGTTTACTAAAATCGAGGAACATATTTCTCCGGTCTTACCCTCTTTTGCCTTTATCCCCTTCACCTCTGGCCTTTTTTTGTGCCTTTTTTGTTTGTGTGTTTTATGGGTTTTCGGTTCTACACCTCTTTTTTTCTCTCTTTTTGTTCCTCTTACTCTTCTTTCCTTCTTATTTATATATTTTTATTCATTTCTTCCTTCATCTTTATTATTTTTCATGATTATCTCGCTTTTACACCTCCTTTTCCTTTCTTCGTTGCTTCTTCTCCTCTTTCCTCCCTGTTAACATCTTTCTATTCATTTCCTTCTTCATCTTCATCATTTCTATTCTCCCTATCGTCTTTTTCCTCCTCATTTACCGGTTTTGTTTTTTTTTCCTGCCCCTTCTACTTCTCTTCCTCTTTGCTTACCTTTTTCCTTTCCTTCCTCATTCACATCCTCCATTCCTACCATCTTTTTCATCGTCATATCTCTCTTTTCCTCTTTTTTCTCCTTTTCATGCCTTTTCTTCAAACTCCTGCTGTTTCATGTTTCTTTTTATATTCTATGCTTTTCCTCCTCCTCCTCCTCCTCCTCCTCCTCCTCCTCCTCCTCCTCTTCCTGCGTCTGTCGCGTGGTGCCGCAACTCAAATCACCCTTAAACTAATTGAATTTTACCGATCAAGGGTGGCACCGTCAGCGTCTTCATGTGATTGCATTAAGGGCACTGGGCACGGAGGAACTGATGCCGAGAGCCACCCACGCCCCCGTCATCGCCGCGCCTCACGCCCCGCCACCTGACGCACAAGTAGAAGCCGTCAGCAGAATGTGAAGGTGTTCGTCAGAGCTTCTCTCGGGGCTTAGTTTGATGGAGTATGCGTGTTTTATTGCTTCCCATGCACTCGTACGTGGGAAAATGTGTGTCCTTTCTTTCTTCCTCGTGCTAATGCTATGAGTTTGTCTGAAAGCCTTACGTTATGAAATTGTTGAGGGAGGGAGGGGTGGGGGAGGGAAGGAAGGAAGGATTCAGGTGTATTTCAGATAATGATAGTAATAATGTTACGAGAAAAGTATGAAGTGTTGCATTTAGAGAAGCTCCACTAAGACAAAGGAAGAAAGACAAGCGTAAAATAGCAGGAAGACAGGAAGAGTAAGCAGAAGAAGGAATGATAATTAAAAGAAGCACTAGTCTTACAAACACACATTTGCAGCAAGAAAGAGAAAACAGAATAACAAGATTACAACGATGACAATGGTGGTGATTATGATAAAAATTATGATTGTGAAGAATAGGAAAAGAAGAATTAACTTAAAACGAACCGATCAAAACCAAGAGCAGTACAAATCATTACCACCTACTAACGAACGAACAAACACAGCAACACCATTGATTGAAAAATAGTAAAAAAAAAACAAAAAAAACAAAAAACTAGAAAAAAACATCTCGTTTAAAATAATAACAAAGAAAATATAAAAATCGCATAATCTTCATTCAAGCCACACATGCACGACAATCAAATTTATCGCAAAAAGAGAGACGAATCAAACTAACAGCCTGATTGGAGCGCCAGTCCGCAAAAAGCAAACAAAAAGTACTGTCTGTTTGAATTGCGTGGAAGCTTACATCTGTTGACTGTGCTTGACTGCCAGCCATTCCTCTCTCTCTCTCTCTCTCTCTCTCTCTCTCTCTCTCTCTCTCTC